>VZSF01004963.1:856681-1059106 GCA_013398295.1 Chionis minor
CGAGGCGAGGCGGGGAGCGGCCCCGCCGCCCCCGGGGAGGCTCCGCTCCGGGGAGCAGCGGGGGGAGGCGGCTGGCACAGGCGCCGGGTTCCGCCGCCCGCCCCCCGGCGCCGCCGCCGTCTGCCCAGCGCCGGCAGCCCCGGGAGATGGTGACACATGAAGCGTGCGGGAAGGACCATGGTTGAGAGGACCAGCAAGTTCTTGCTGATCGTGGCCGTCTCGGTGTGCTTCATGCTTATCCTGTACCAGTACGTGGGGCCGGGGCTGAGCCTGGGTTCCCCCAGCGGCCGGTCCTACTCGGAGGAGCTGGACCTCTTCCCCACGCCGGACCCGCACTACGTGAAGAAGTACTACTTCCCCGTGCGGGAGCTGGAGCGGGAGCTCGCCTTCGACATGAAGGGCGAGGACGTGATCGTCTTCCTGCACATCCAGAAGACCGGCGGCACCACCTTCGGCCGCCACCTGGTGCAAAACGTGCGGCTGGAGGTGCCCTGCGACTGCCGGCCCGGGCAGAAGAAGTGCACCTGCTACCGCCCCAACCGCCGGGAGACCTGGCTCTTCTCCCGCTTCTCCACGGGCTGGAGCTGCGGGCTGCACGCCGACTGGACCGAGCTCACCAACTGCGTGCCCGGAGTGCTGGACCGCCGGGAGAGCGCCGCCGCCAAGACGCCCAGGTACCATCCCGCCGCCGCCTGCCCCTTCCCCGCCGCCCCGCTGAGCCCCCTCCCTCCCCGTGCCTCGCAGCGAGCCTCGAACCCTTCCCCAGCTGCTTCACCTGTCCTGTCCTGTCCTCTCGTCCTCCAGGCTGTGCCCCGCACGTTCCCTCCGCATTCCCAGGCGATACGCTGCTCTCTCCCTCCCACGTATCTAATGCACAGCACCCTCGGCCCCGTTCTTCTGTTCCAGCAGCCTCTGCGGACCCCTTAGGAAGCCTATGTGTTTGTGCCACTTACTCTCGTTTTCTGAACATTTAGTCACCATCTCAGACCTCGCTTGCTGCCTTTCGGTACCCGTTACACCATACCCTGGTCTCAGCCTTTGTCGTCAGCTTTGCCCTAACCTCTGCACCCCTTTTCCTCCAGCTGAAACTGTTCTCCAGTGCAACTGAGGAGAGGCACACCACGCCACCAGCACTCATGCTTTTCCCTCTTGTTCTACCCCCTAGTAACTACCCCTGGTAGTTTTTTGCACGTTGCAGAAAACATCCCTTAAACACCTTTTCATATGTTTCTTGCTGTTTATCTTGATGGGGAGACCTGAGGTGAAATCTTTTGGGGAAAGGAGCTACCTTGTGCGTGTTTCTTGTGTCTCCCTCGTCTGTGCACCAGGAGAGAGGGAGAGCCATCCTAGAACACCCCTCAGTGCATCCCCGTTGAACACCCGGTGTATTTCTGCCCTCTTATCCCATTATTTCTCTACCTTGGTCTCTTTATAAATGATCAGCTTCAGAGGAATTTTCTGTTCGAAGTACTCTGGTAGAGACAGTGGCTTATATTAAGATCTTCAAAGATTATGTTCTTTTAGCTCAATATACCTTTGTGTCTTTCATTTCAGGAGACAGGTTTTTTTAATTGATCACTGTTTTTTAACAGCATGCGCTGTCATACCAGTGTTTTTATTACGGCACTTTGTAATCTGTTTGCCTTAAAGTTTCATTCTTAAAGGCATACAAGATCTTACGCTAACATTTGCTTATGCCATATGCTTTATTTATATGCGTGTTGTTAATACCATACATAATCCCTTTAGTGAAAAGTGGCTTTTGAAAAAGTATGTTTTAGCATCATAGCTGTTTTTACTCTGCGTTTTTTACAAGTGATTTTTAATCATTTTTCTTTCATTGGAGCTGTGTGTGATTGCTGGGGTTCTTTATTGTCTCTGTCATGATTGCTGCTGTTTTCAACCGGTTTCACTGTTAGTCATCCAAGTCCTGTGCTCAGATTGCTGTCATGCTGCCTGACCCGGGCGCAGCAAACTGAAGTATGTATCTGAAGGGCTGAGTATTCAGGCTTTCCTGTGGTCTCTTATTTTATTAATATAAGGCTTGAAAACGCATTATAAGTAAAATATCCTCAGCCCGTCTGGTTGCTGTTGAGATTTTAGTGAAGCGTTGGAAGGAAAAATGCACAAAGTTCAAATCAGATTTAAAAAAGAAACAAAAATGACCCGTTTTGTGAACCTTGGCACTTGGCTAGCAAACCATTAACCTCATATAAAGACCTGTGTGGTTTAATGAATTGTTTCAGAGCCTTGTTTGCTTCCATTGGCAACTTTATACTAAAATCTTCTTGGTGTTCAGTGTTTAGCTGCTTCATCCTACTTAGCAGTTGGTTTTTCTGTGTAGGTACGTGAGAACAGGGTACTTCAGATTGTGAAGTAGTAATTAATTCCTTACTGCAACTCATAGGAAGTTGAGAAGCCTATTGCCTCATCTCCCATGCTTGTAAATAAGATTTTCTTTGCCATTTCTTTTGGAACATCAGGAACCTTATGCTTCTGTATACTTCTTAACTGTCTTGATATTGGACGTGCAGGAAAAATAATTAATCCTGTCCCATTCCCTCATGTCTCTGCATATCCAGAAATAGTTCTGCTTAACGTGGTCTCTTCTTCCCTTAAATCTAAATTAGAACTTGGTCTTCAGCAGTGTGAGAACTATGATGTGAAAGTTTTAGATAATCTAAGGTTTATCACTTTGGTCTATTAATCAAAAACCAGAATGTACTGTTCCTTGTATCCTGGGGATGGTTTTGGTGCAATGAACAGCTGCTGGTTATTTTAATAATACTGTCCTAGGACACTGCTCTGTCATAAGGCAGTCCAGTTTAGTAGGCACCTTCTCCAAACCATTATTTGTTTCATGGCTAAGAAAATTGGGAATAAGAGACAGGCAACGCTTGTTGAAAATAAAAGCTTGATGGGTTTTCTTTGTGAGAAAAAGCATAGTCTTGTATTATGTCCGTCACACTAAGAGCAATATAACTTTATTTCTCTATTGTGAATGCTGGATTTCTTATGTTGAAACAGGACATGTTTTTACATAAGGCATGCGCTAGAGAGGCTACTGTTTTATAATGGAGCTGAACTATGAAAATATCTCGCTCTCTTTCAAAAGAAAAAAAAAAAGGAACAGTAAACAACCATTCCATCAGGGTTCACTCAGATTCTAATGTTATTCACTCCGGGTTTTGGAGTACAGTCTTCAAATTCAGCTTTTAAAGCTAATGTACTGGCCTCTGCATTTACTACTTAATTCAAAGTTTAAACCTTTGTTCTTCCAACTATATGTTTATCCCCCAAAACAAAACAGCTGATGTGATTACAAATAAATCTGCCTTCTAGTGAATGTTGGAAAGCATGAAGGTCATTCAGTATTGCCCACATGTACAAATCATGAGCTTAAAGCTGTTAACTTTGTAAGGAATGCAGTTTTATCACTGCGCAGTGCCCTATTGCACTACATTCCATAACCTGTGCATGGTACATAAATTTACAATGCAATTGCTCTTTTTATTGTTCTTCTGTTCTGTGTTAGACTTAATGATTAGGAGCCCTAGATTGCCAAGGACTGCAATATATTTTTTTTGCTTTCTTTCTTTCTTTCTTTTGCACTGATATAGTAAGCAGTTAGAGATGGGTGTTTCAGCTCTAATGGGTCAGCGCTCTTTTTTTGGAAAAAAAAAAAAAAGCCCCCCCAAACAACAAAAAACCCAACAAACTACTGGTTCTCATCCCCTTCCTGCCCCCCCTGCTTAGTGACTTTCCCTGTTTTGTATTTAAAAGTCTTCTGGACAAGCACTTCTTGAAGCAAATGTTATGTTTTATACACAGCCAGTAAAAGAAAGAGATTGATTTGTTTGGGGGCTGTAAAACTTGGGACTCCAAGGAGCTCTGAAGCTGGCTATGTTTATCAGTGAAGTCACTGAGCTGCACTTCTCCTCATGGCTTTGGTAGAGGACAGATTCCAAGATTTTGGGAATGGAGGCCTATTCGTTCTTTGTACTGTTAGGCATAAGTAACTGGTGGAAGAGACTTTATTTTTAAGAAAGCAGATAGTACTAGGCTTCGTGCTTTGAATCATCATGATGATATTTCAGAAAGCAGAGACTAAGCAGTGCCTGTGAACTGCTCCCTTAAATTTGTCTCACCTAAAACTGCACGAGATCTAATCTCTTCAGTTGGTTCTCAAAAAAGCCAAACTTTTCTGTCAGCTGAGTTCTGTCATTTGATTTCCAGAATAAGAAAAATCTGTGAAGTGATGCACCGGGAACTTGTCCATCTCCCATGTTAAAGGACTGAAGGACAGCCCGTAGAGGTGTTGAAAGGTTCCCCTGGAGGAAATGGGATTCGGTGCCGTTTTGGCTGCATCCTTCCTCTGTGCTCCCCACGCAAGAGCAGAGCGAGGTGTTCTGAAGTTGTCCTTGTAGGACATGAGCTTAATTCTAACAATGTGCTGCAGGAACAATAAAACAAATACATTTTGCTGAAGGAATTCTAAGTGCTTCCTCTCCCAGCTTTTCTCAAAAACAAAACAAAACACCAAAAAACCACAACCAAACAACCTAGGCTTTGTTTCTGTCCTTCTGGTTTCTCCTGTGTCGTGAAAACAAGAGCATCTAAGCTTGTGTTCTCCTGAAAGGATGTTATTCACGTGGAGAGGACTTTCAGGCATACAGCTCCTTCAAAAATACATTATGTGCCAGCTGCCTGTTGCTGTGAAGAACCCGTCTACTTGGGAGAGTGTTGGAAGGGCATTGCTGGCTCTGTGCTCCCCCAGCTCACACTCATGCGCTGCCTTCTGTGATTCACTTTCAAGCACCAGGTAGATTTTTGTTTTTTAAATTCTGTTATTATTTTTAATGAGCCACTTCAAGACGCTAGCTTAGACAAAAGTCTTGGCGTTGTGTATGTGTTTCTGTGCTAGTCTGTCATAGACGTTTCGTTTCTGCATTCACCTATGGACAAAAAAAATTGACAAAAGTATTTCTTAGTGATTTTAAAAGCACATGCACACTTCCAATTTCAATATTATTTCTCTAAATTTCACATGCTTTAGAAATAAAAAAATTGTAATCCACATAATTTTATGTAAGAAATCTATGGTGGGTTAGTAAAGCCTGTTGTTAAACAGATCAGTCCAAGTTGTAGAATCTCTCTGATAAGCTATTTAGAGCTTATGTTTTGAGTGTGTTTTTTTTTTTTTAAAAAAAACCCAAACAATTAACAGGGCTCAGCAGTTTGTTAGTTTGATTTTTCTGAAGTGTGAACTTTCGCAGCTTCCAACCACATATCTGTCCCTTTGCAGGGATCTGTTCTTGATGAGGTTTTTATTATATGTGTGCTTAGGAGCTGCAAAGACACGTTGTCAAGAGACCAACTGTTTGAGAATGGAAGGCTTTACTAAATCATTTTTATAATATTAGCACTTTTTAAAAGCTCAGGCTTATCCTTCTTTGTGGATCTGTGTGTGCTGGGGGTTGTGAAATACCTGTCTGCAAGGAGCATTTTTTCCACTCACGAGTTCAACTCGGGCTAGTTGGGGAAGTATCAATATAAACCTATTTTCAGTAACCTGATTCTTCTCAAATTATAGCATGTGGAGTATTTTAAAGCCTGCTAGTCTGACATGGAACTTTTTGCACCCAGTTGTACTCGCCCATGAAGTCAGGTTGGTCTTTCAGAGCCAAGGGTGGGATATTCTGAAGGGCTGGATAGTTTTGTAGTGAAAATCTTTAAATTTGACTTGGTAACTAAAAGCAGCTGAAAGTTGGAACTCTTCAAATAACTGCCTTAAGTTTGAGGTTCTGTATTTATCCGAGGTTAAGACTTTTGGATAGCACACCAGGTTTACTCTTAGCATTTTTTAGTTTTGCTGGCAAAGCAGAAGGTTGTGTCCTTAGATCTGTCTCTGCGTGAGTGTATACTTATACTAACCTGATTTTGCAAAACTATGCGTTTGGCTGTTTTTTGTTAATCTTTAAACAAATGTTGTATCATAACATAGTAATTTGGTTTTTCTCCTTGGAAGTTTGCTCTTTACCCAGACCTCAGGTTCTGCCTTTTTGCCCTTATCCTTTCCACTCTACAAATAAAAATGTATGCTGTTCTGAATAAAACCTTTGATAATTGCCTTTTTTTTTTTTTAACCCAACAATTCAGAAATAATTACTTTAAAAGAGCTGGCTTGACTTTTATTAATGACTTAACTGGATGCTTTGGTATATGCTTCCAGTGTAAGGACAGTCTTTAAGGAATGGTCCACTGAAAATGCACAGCTGATGTGTTCCCCCACGCTAGTGCTCGCCAAGTTTTTGAGGTTAACTGCTTAGAGATGGCAGTTGGTATCACTTTGTGTGGAACGTCTTGGCCAAATGGATGCCATGCCCTGTTTTCAGGGCTCTGCTGAATGGTCCTGTTTTGTCAGTTTGAAATGCCAAAAGGAGGGCCTGTTCTCTGTCACTCATTGAGATATAAATTAAAAAAATTATAATTTTTTAAAATTAAAAATTGCTCTAAAATTGCACTAAAATTGCTCTTCCAAAGGAATGGGATCTTGAGCGATGCCACCTTGTGAACTCTATGTCCTGTCTTGAAAGAAATCTGCTATTTAAGAAAATCGGAGTTCATTACTGCTGTAGGGGCTTTAGGTGAAAAATAACGTGTGATCTGCAAGGATGTGAATTGGATGTCACCCGATAGAACAGCTGGAGACTCACTTGGTGGGACTGGGTGGGACGTGCCTGCGTATGCATGTTGAGGCCTCTTCCCTGAAAAGCCCTGAAGAAGTTCCTTAGTTGGATATTAGGATGTGAACTGGAAGAGGTCATGTTGCCTCTTAAGAAAGCGCTGCTGGAGGAGATTATGTTATAACTTGGAGATTATTACAATACTGCCTTCCCTCTGGGCCATCTGTTTCTTCTAGGAAGGAGGAAGAGATTAGCCTCCTCTTGTGGCCTCTTCCTTCATTGATTTGCAGGGTTAGATTTAATGGGTTTGTTCAGCGATCAGCAGGAGCTTTTGGCTGCCTCCCATAGAAACTGGAGGTGTGTAACCTGGGGCCTGAAAGTAATACAGGATGCACAGGCCTGGAGTAATGTAAGAGAACTTCTGTGTGAGTTAATTTCATAGGTGAAATTGATGTTGTACCTTACCTCAGTCATATTTGTATGCAATGCCCACGCTTCCTGCTCTCATCGGAGTCCCAGATGACTCCTTGCCGACATGTTCCTAACCCAAATGTTAGTCATAGCAGTGACAAGCAGAGCCACAGAAGAATCCTGATAATGATTAGTCAAAGGGGTTGTGGCTGTGGTATTCTAGTTACTTTGACCTGGAAGCAAAGAGTGACTGTACAGGTAGAACGCACGTGATTTTAAGTTCAGCTAGGAATATCTGGCTTATCAAATGTATTCCACATATTCTGAGTCTCCGTACTGCAAATCGTCCTGTCTTTTACAGGTTACGGCTTTTGTATATCTCAAAAAGTTTGAAAACAGCATGGGCTGTCATGGAACCAAGGTTACTGCTTTGAGTCTCTTTATTTTAGACTTCCACTTATTTGGCAGTAACTTTACCAAGTCTGTAGTAGTAATGCTTTAAATAGGTAATATTTTGTCAGTGAACGCTTGAGCTTGTGCTTTTCTGGCCAAAGTGGCATAGTCTAACTCCACAAAGCTTATCTTTGTTTATGCTTTTATTTCCGGGAAGCATTACAGCAGAGAGAAATTTTCCATTATTGACTGAAATTGTGCTTTGGCAAGCAAAGATGAAGCATGGTCTTTAATTCCTAATAATCATAATTGTGATAGCTGCCGAGTCAAGATTTTTTTATGGATTCTTGCTTGATGTGGATGGAGGGGAATGATACTTAAACATCAGAAGCAAATATCTTCCTAAGCAAAGATAGTAGTGCTAGTGTGGTAGAAGAGTATATGAAGCACAGAAGGAAGACAGAACTGAAGTAGTCCATCACAAATTCTCATTTCTGAAATGGTGGGTGACCTTAAAAAAAAAAAAATCCTTTACTTTTCCTAAAGGAGTTAAAGTAAGAATCGATGAGGAAAAAATAACCACTAGCAGAGAGAGCTTCAAGGCGACACAGTTTCTGTAATCGCCGTTTGATGTATTTTTGTTCACCCCTCTATTTCCGTAACAGAATACTGTGCTGAAAATCCAGTCTGAGAATCTCTCTGAAGAGTCCTTTGGAGATTATTGCCACAAAGACACAAAGAGCCTTAAACACCTCTGTACTGTGGTGTGTCAAGTTTCAGATCTGAAGAGGATGCTTCAGATAGTCTTGTGTGTTGCTACCAAAGGAGGAGCTATTTACCAATGCACGGCTATTGGAACCGGAGGTATCTCATGACTGGAAAAAGTGTTTTCAGGGAAGATCCCTGCAGAGAGAGGTTGATAAATGAAAAGCACATCATATACTTAATAGGGCTTCGTTGTTTCTACTTGTATTAAATGGTGTACGTTCATTGTCATTTCTGTGCTTAGCCTCAGTGCTGAATGCTGCTTCATCTCTACAAACTGCTGAGTAGAGCTAAGGATATGAAATATTCTGGAGCATTTCTGTTCCGATGATGCATCCAGAAAGGATTAAAAGACTCCTGTTGTCCACCTCTAACTGTTACCTGAATTTCTTAGCAGTCCTAATTATATAGCTCTTTCACCTGTGTATCTCAAAGCCACTTACAAAGTATGTAGTAAATAGCACCTGGTATTAAATTCATGCACAATCTAGAACAGCTCTTAAGTGGTCTGTCTTAAAGCTGCCTTTTGCCATAAATCTCAGACTTGTATGTTAATGTACAGACCTTTCCTGCCCACTGACTTTGTCTCTTTCAGAAGCAACTGGTTACTTAGAATGTTATTACTACTTCGCTCTGTACTTCCCTTCCTTCCACCCTATTAACGATAAATTCTACATAATAGCTCACCTATGTTTTTATAGAGGAAATATTTCACAATTTCCTGCCAATTTAAACAAGAAAACAGTGATTTGCAATTAACTTTTTATGGTCTTTCTCTGTGTTTTGCTTCATAACTGATCTCTAGCCTATTAAGCAGAAATTCTTTGATTACACCTCACTGCAGATGGAAATATGATCATTCCTTTTATGGAGCTCTTCTGTGTGAGGGGGGAGACCTCTGAGCTTCCTGAGCCACCTTTGCATTTTTTTGTTTTTAAAATATACCAAATTTCCTTTTTAGTTAATGTCAGTCTTGAAGTAACAACAAGATGATTTAAGATTTTTCTGGCCAAATGGCATTGCTTAGACTTTCAGAATGCCTGGTGACTTTTCATTGTCTAATTTCAGATGAGTTGAAAGGGGCCTGGTTTCTGGAGAAGTGCTAAAGAGGTAAAAGTGCTGCCCTCCACAAACTCCTTCAATGTATTGGAATTACTCTACATTTCGGCCTTAGTGCTTGTGTTGATTAGACATATGCATGTATAAAATACCTGATTACAGGGAAATACTCAGTGGCTTTTGAAAGAAGATTTTGTGAAGACCATGCATTGTTCTTTCCTTTTTCTCTTCAACAGCTTAAAGAGAAAAGTCTTTTATTTTTTCCTTTCAGGTCTCTCAGAAAATTTAAATGTCCAAACAAATACTGTAAAAATAGAATTGACTTTTTTTGTTTAAACTAAAAGCTCTTGCTGCTGTGACCCCCTTGCTCTCGGTAGAGATTTTAGCTAGGATACCTGTGACCCTATATCAAAGCGTTGGAAAAAAAAAATCAATGCCTTGTAGCAAAGACAAACAGCAGCAGCGTGCTGACTCACCACTTCCCTGACAGGTTTTGCCTTCCTAGTGGAGATGGGGAAAGAACAAGGAGCACAAGAATCGCAGAGTATAATCATAATCAGTGAACCATCCCTTCTGTTAACATGCCTTAAATCATGAAAGACTGGATTAGTTTCTTCTGTTCTTTGCCTGTTTCTCTTCTCTTTCTTGCCACCTGTACCTTTTTTTAGGTTTTTGAAAGAGAAAAGGCAGATGTGACTTCGATAGTTCTGCAAGGAGGAAGATCGAACAGATTTGTCCTGTCTGCTGAAGCAAGTACAGCAGGGGTCATTTAGATGAAAAGCCCCATTAAGGGAAATACTTCATCCATTGTATACTGTACAAGAAAGCTGGTGCATAAGCGTAGGAGTCCTTTCAGGTAAGGAAATGCCTTAGCACCTTTTCCAGGGGGACAAAACTGGAATTTCATATTCCAGAGATCTGAGCGGAGTTTCCACCACTGATTATACTGTTGTGGTTAGTGTTATTATTTGCAACACACCCAAAATAAGTCATCTTGAGCCTTTTTTTGGCCTGAAATTTTCCTTTGATTTATTTGACCGCATTTCCATATGTTTAAAAATGACGGCATCTTTCCAGTGCATACATAGCCTGACTCCAGTAGAGCCTTAGACCAGGTGAAAGACTTCACTGTTATTTTCACCATTAGTGTAGTGAGATCCTGTAGTTTTAACAACCATATTGTGTTACATGTATCAGAATTCCTCCTGTTGCTACTGGTAGCTTTGATTTTGAAATATAACATTATGCTAAAGACTACTGACTCAATATTGCCCTTCTTTATTCAAGCCATTATTTGGGTATTTAATCCTTCTCTTTGTTTTATACTTTGCAGACAACCTTTATTTTCCATCCCCTGAACTAGCACTTTCCTCCAGGCTCGCATCTTCCTATGCCTTGTTTACTTCAGTACTGTCTTCCTGAACTTGATAAATTAAATCTTTCTCTGTCGCTTCAGAGATCTGTCACTGCCTAAGCCTCCTCACTCTCATAAGTTACTAGAAGTAGGACTGGAACTCTGATTCCGCCAGTAGTCCCTACTTCCATCGCGTCTTGAAATTGCAGGCAAATTCAGTCACACTTTCTCATATGCCCAATCCCCTCATCAAGGGAGAAGCTTTGCATATTCCTTGGGTGTTGTTCACCCAAGTTCATGACTGAGAGCTCAGAGACCTGCACTGTTGTACTCGTGATGAATGCTGTTATCAATGGACAAGGTTAGCATAGGTATTTTAATTAGACATCCTCAGAAATGTTTGGTGTTGAAACAGGAGCTGAAATGCTAGGGCCCTTTGCTGTCATAGGCTTAGTTTACTTGAAGGCTGCATCATCTTTGTTTAGATGCCCACGGCTTGACTCTTCATCCTGTGTGATGTACGAGCCATGGTCAGAGTCGTCCCCTGTGCCCAGGGAGTCCTGTGATGTGCTCCAAACCGTCTGATCTCTTGTTGAGTGCTTCTAAAGTAATCACTTAATAAAGAAGTGAAATCAGCTGTATTTTCTTAGAGAGGGAAAATGCGTTTAATAGGATGTATTACTCTCAGAATACATTACAGTCTTGGAAGACATCACATGCTTTGTTAAATTAGGTTAAGTCAAAAGAGGGTGAAATCATTTACTTAAAGCTGTGCTTGTTTTTTGGCTTTTTTTTTTTTTAACCAAAGTTTCCCCGTGTAACTGTGTGATTACCTTCCTCCTCCTTTCTTAGTCATGGTGTGAATGTAGTCCATTTACCGGTTGTGTGCTTTTAAGAGTTTCTGAGGCTGAGTAGATGAGCAGCTTGAGGCCTAACGTGGCAGGAAGTAACTACAAAAATGTCCCATGTTTTCTATATTTAATTCACACACTTCTTATGATGGAGAGGATGGTGGTACTCCAGCACTGTGAACCCATGTGTTCCAGAATATAAAAAAAAAAAAAAATCCATCTATTTTCAAATGCTGGTTGTGTCTTGAGATTTTTATTTGGGTTTTCTTTTTGTTCTGATCCTTGAAGAGCCCCTTTTCTAATAGGTTCAAAATGTAGCTATGCCAACATCAGAAACATCTGTTAATCTCAAGTCAAATATAATACAGTCAATATGCTCAAATCTTTTGAGCGAGGTATCGCCGTCTTAGGATGAGCCTCTTAACAGTACTTGGAAAGGGTTGTTTTTGTGATTTTTACTAAATTGGATGAAGCTGATGCCTGTTTGTGCAGCCAGTCATACGTAGCAAACACGTATTATAGAAACTCAAAATTAGCCAATTGCTATTTTCAGCAGTTACGCTTTAATAGCCAGTTACCAGTTTTCAGCCCCGAGTGTTCAGAAGTCAGTCAGGCTCCAAGGAAACAAGTGGGCTTGCAGTTTATATGAGAGCATCATGTCTTTTTTTAAGAAAACACCAGCTCCAGATATTTAAATGCTAAAACAAAAATCACAAGAAGATACATGAGTTTTGATTTTAAAAGATAACTCTGTCGTTGACTGTTTCTAATAAGAGGGCACTGACTATAGATGATCTCTTACTTGGGACTTGGATGTGTCAAGAAGGCACTGAAAAACAGCTGCCACAATTCTATCAGTATGAACTCGGGTTTGGTCATATGTCATGAGGACTGATGTGACTGCCACTAAAAAGGGAGTATCGGGAAGTTGTTCGATGGCAGGAGGAGTTGTGCTTAACTTCTGGTTGTAAAAGGAGCGTCTGAGGTTGGAGGTAGAAGAAAAATGAGAAAATCAGTCCATAGCTGAGGATGAGGAAAAAAGAAGAAACAACACATACCTTGTCTTGACGAGGGTTTTCAGGTATTAGATGGTTTTTTAGTTACCAGTAAATCTTTTTGTTAAATAACCATGAAGTCTTTGATCTCAGTGAAGACGTAGTTTGAATTTCTTGCCTGCCTTTCCACCACATTTCTTTGCCTTGGGAGTTCTGTAGGATTTGATGCTGAAACTGTGTGCAATTGTTTAAAGGAACAATAACGGACTATGACATGCAAGAAAAATACTTGGAAAGTCTAGTGTGAATAAATATAGTCTGTGAGACAATTAGCTTAGTAAATGTTAAAGGCATTCTAAAACATATTTAGATCTTTAACTGGCAACTGGTAAGGATATATTTTATAATATGATTTACGCAACTCCTTGGAAGAATAATTTTTAAAGTTCTGGGTAACATTTAAACATTTTCCTCATTTTTTTAGCTGCCTTGAGACAACTGAAAAGGTCGTGGATTTGCCTTCAGCTAGTCTGAAGGTTTTCCATGCTGTGACATGCTGCTTATAGCAGCTTCTGTGATGTAGCGATGCATTAAAGAAGAAAGGTGTCTTTCCCCGAAAGCCTAGTCAAAGCGCAAGGGAGGTCTCAAAACCGAGGATTAGCACTTTGAAATAAATCAGCTTGCAGTGGCTGTGATACAGAAGTTTTACGCAGTCCTTTTGGTTTTCTCGGTTTGGGAAACAGGCTCCTGTGTGATAAGCTGGCGGTGTGGTAAATGAGTGGGTCGGTGTGGCCAAACATGGCCTTGCATGAGGGAAAAGAGTCTCATGTCCTCGCTGCCTGGAGGTGGCTGGCTTTGCGTGTCCTGGAATATCCTGCTTGCTCAAGCAGGGCCTGAAGCCGTATCACTTTCACGGGCCTGTCGGTCAGGTGTCTAACTGCCAGGTTTTCCTTGAACTTCCATTTCTCAGAAACATTACTGAAGACTTCTCTGGATTCTGCTTATGCCAGTGGTTCTTATCGAGGTGTTAACCTGCCTATGACAGTAGGTCCTGGGAAGAAATAATTCCCATAGTTAAATGAAATGTTTCCATAGTGCTTGTAACAGCAGCTGTCAGCAGGAGAAATAGACTTGTTTTGTCTGAACCTTTGAAATTGGTTGATGAAAACGGTTTTGTTTACTCTAATAGGATTTCACCAGCTGGAAAGCAGTAGGAAATCGTCCATCCCATTTCCATCCCAGCAAAAGGCCCAGCCAGGGGCGTGGAAGTTGCGTATTACAAAAGCTGGGTTGTTGCCTGTATTATTAGGTACTTCAGGGAAGCGAGTAGAAACTGCTCTTAACCCGGCTGTCTGTCTGTCCCAGCTTGCTCAGACAGGTTTTCACGTTTTGGCAGTGCTGAGCCTGGGTTATGTGTGCTATTTGCACATCCAGCCTGTACGTTGCTGAGCTGTAAGATGATACACGCGTGTGGGGGGCGCTGGGCTTTGTAACTGCTCCGCACAGGTTTTATATTCCTCCCAAACATTTGAGCTCTGCAGTGGAGGGGGTTGCTTCTCTCATAACACCTGGGGGAACCACGCATCGTTCCCCACCCCGTCACCAAAGCCGTTAAGAAAGCTTCTCCTTTGTGACTGGCCCAGGATAGCAGCGTGGGAAGGAAGCGGCACGAGCAGCAAGCTCTTTTGGTGCCTAAAAAGGGCAGGTTCTTGCTGTACCTGGATGTCAGTTTGTGTTTGTGAATAGCACAGGCATCATCTCTAAAAGGCAGCAGAGAACTTTGCCTATTTTTCATATCAAGGGAAAGGGCTACTTGCCACCTGACCTAAATGAAGTATTTTAATAATAGTTGCTTTTTATTGTATTATCTATTGCATGTATCGCCGTGGAGCTCTTTTGAAATAGGTTGCCTGCACAAAAATAGGCAACTGTTTCTCTCCCATTAGTTTCCCAGTTTTGAAACCCCAGATGACAAAGCCGTTACCTAGCAAAGGGGTGTGAGGGCTGCTGTTCTTGAAGAGCACATACATGGGATGTGTTTGTGTGTGTACTCCGTGTCTCCAAATTCTTCCCCAGTGTAACTGTTAATCCCTGTGCCATGCTGAGCTGGGATATCATGTGTTCTTTTTATAAATGCAGAAATGGAGGCAAAGGTTAAACTGCTTGCCATGGGATATGCCAGGACACCAAATCTAGGATTACAGTATGTGCATGCGAAGCGCTTGCACCAGCAGGTGATGCCTCACCACGAGGAGGGTTGTACGCTACAGTCTTTCCTGTCCCGGGATGTGCTGAAGGAGTGAGTTTGGATTGGGCTGTGTAACAAGGTAACTGTGAGATTTCCTGTCACTCAATCAGACGCTACAAGTTAAGATCTTCTAAATCAGTTTTCTAAATCTCCTGAAGCAAATGCAGAAGTAAATCTTCTTTCAGTCTGTCTGCAGCATGACTGCTTGCATTTGGGAATAAGTTCCCCGTGAGGCTTTCTCTCGTAAGGCCTTCTTGATGCGAGCATTTTCTTCCTTGTGCTCTAGCTAGTATTGGAGGGGGAGGACTTGACACTTGAGGTGTAGTTGGACTGTGATGACAATATAAATCACAATAGGAAGGGCGCAACTGCAATTTATAAAACTTGCTGGATGATCAATAGTTTCTGCTGTAATACTGTGTGGATAGCGGTTGGCTGTGATAAAGCACTGGTTGTCAGTGTAACACCCGGCTGGAAATCTTGCAGAAATTGAAGGATGGATTCTTTGAACATTTGGGAGATGTGGGATGCTTGGTCTGCCAAATACTTCAGGCAGGATGAATCCACCCCTTTCCTAACTAGGACATTTCCTGACTTCTGAAGTTATTTGGGGATTGTCGTGAAAAGCCTGTTTTCGGGATTGCAGCCTGGCCAATCCCAAATCTGGAAATAACTGCTCATGAGAGCAAAGAAAACGGTTCTATTTGTCAACTGTACTATTATGGGTAAGCAAGATTTAGAGGCTCTTGCCTAGCGCAGAAAGGGTCTGAGAACAGCTTTCTCTTATGGAAGTCAGTAGAATTACTTACATACCAAGGAATTTAAATGGCTTTTTACGCCTTCTTTTCATGGGAATATGTATTTGGGTTGGGATATTTGTGAAAGTTTAAACCAAACCAAGTTAAAATAGATGTATTAAACTCAAGCAGGTTACTGTATCTTTATGAACCATGACATCTTGAATTATTCTGAAAATAATTTTGTAATCTGTGCAAAAAAACCCAAACCCCTAATATAGATCGGAACCACAGCTAGTAAATTCCAAAGGCGTCAGCTATTAAGTTCTTGGATACTTCAGGTTTCACTCTATAGTGCATACTGCTGTAGTATTCCTGTCTCAAAAAGAAAAACTCTTTCATGTGAAGTGGTCTCTCTGGGGTCAGTGAGGAGAGAATACGAGGGGGAAATGACTGGGCGTTAACAACTTCCCACAGGATAAAGCACAAACAGTCCTTCCTTCAAACACATCCAGTCACTGGTTGTGAGTAGGAACTCTGAGTCTTAGTGGATTTCTGCAATTAAGAATACAGGCCTCGTGCTCCAGAAAATAATTAAGCAAGTGTTTATAGTGGTGAGGGAACTCAGAGTAGAAGCTGGTTATACCATTTCATTCTGGTTATTGGCCTTTCTTCCCCCTTTCTATTTATACCTCATTTAAACGTGACTAATGGATAAAGCTAGAACTCCACTACATGTCACGTAATTATTTTTTTTTCACGCTGCTTGATGATGCAAGTTGAAACAAAGGCCTAGTTGTTTAAGCTCCCTTTAAACTCTATAAAAGTTCACATGCTTCTAAGCCATGCTTTTAAATCACACCTCCAAGCCAGTATGGGAAAGCTACAGGCAAGTTTTGCGAAATCTGTTCTTCATTCTGTTCAGCACACAGGTGATGGTGTCACAGGAGAGAGAGGAGGGGATTAAGCACGAGAATGGTACTTGTAAGTGCTCTGCTTGGTCAGAGATGGAGGTGGGACCAGTGCCTGGAGGTCATGTAAGGAGATACCTGGAGGTTTTGGCCCCCAGGTCACTAGATCGATGCAGAACATGCTTAATGTGCTAAGAGCTTCTATCCATGTGGTCGGTACTTCCAGCGCTGCTCTTAGGTGACAGATGTCCTCTGTACAAATGCAACTATCTGTGTGGCCCTGAATAGACCCCTATTTCTTTTGCATTCTTAGTTGAGCATGTAAGATTGAATTAAATGGAGGAACTGAGCTATGTGAATGGGCAGGTCATTCGTGATGGCCTCAGGCTTCCTCTGATTATTTCTGATTTCATCAGCTCTCCTCTCTGTCATGCCAGAGTGCTCTCCTGCTCTTTGTAAATAAAATAGTGATGATAGAATGACACACAGGTACAGAGCATGTCATTGCTGTTGGAGCATATCTAGAGCAGTGTCAAAACTGCAACCCTGACCTCAGTGAATCATCTCACTTCAGTTCTGTGGTACGAGGAGTATCCAAACTTGCATCCAAGTGGACCTTGGATACAAGGACCAAAAATGTTTAACTTCAATTTACTCAGCTTAGAACAGTTGCTTCAAAGGCACACAAAATGGACTGTAGGAGAAACCTCAGCCTTTGAAATGAGACTTTTGGACATAGTGCCAGCAGGAGTCACTTCAGTAGCTTGGGCAGGTACTGGCTGCTCTTATTTTTTCTTTCCTTTGTAAAGGCACTATACGGATCTGAAGAAGGTTTTAGCAAGACAGTGAGTTGTCAGCTAGCCCAGGAGACAGGAGCAGCTTTCCGCTATCAGTTGGCAGGAAGACAGAGAGAGACGCTGCATTAGTACCAGAAATAAACATGGATCTGGACTTGAAATATGGAGTTGAGCTTTCTCAACATTTGTATGGGTTTGTAGTTTTGGTTCCTGTTTACACCTAATGAGAGTTCCCCTTGTTTGGGAGAAGGGAAGAAGTCTTTCTGAAGGAGGAGCTGTTCGAGGCATGGCTCCATTGACAAGTTAGTGCAGGGTGAGGGCGTGGATGGCTGGCAGGTCGCTGCTCTGCTCAGCCTGCCTGCTGCTTGCCCTTCTCCCGTGGTCAGGCGCAGTGTCTCAGCCTCAGCAGAAATGGGTAAGCTGCTTCTCGCCTGCTGTGTGACAATAACATGTCCACAGGTCTCATGGCTCAGCGGCACGCTATGAATTTACATGGCAACACACCTTCAAATACTCCGATGTAAAACCGATTGTGTTTGGATTGAGAGGAACTACAGTACTGCAGCTGGTTGGCTGTCGCGGAGAGGAAGGTTAGTGAACATCTCTGCCATACTCTTGAGTCAAAAGTACTTAACTTGCTCTTTTGCTGGCTGCAGCAGTTTCTACCAGAGGTAGAACTGTGCCATCGCAGTGTCCGGAGATTGGGTACGAATGTTGGGCAGAGCCTCTTGCATTAACTCTTTCTTACGCAGGGGAGCAAACAGCCTTTTACAATTTTTTTTTTTTTTTTTAGCCATTTGGTGCCACCTCCCCTTCCCTCTTCATCTGTATTTCTCTATATCAGGAAAAAGAAAGAATAGGAAATGCAGGCACATAACTAACTCAACCTGAGAAAGATGGAATTGGTTTGTTTGGCTGGGAGCCACAGAACTAAGTGAACCTGTCATAGGATTCTTAGCCACTTATGAGAAAAGTGTGGGTTTACTTTCAACAATTTAATAATGAAATTCAGGCACGGATAACAGTTGTGGTTCACTGTCTCAGGAGAGATACGCTAAAGGACTTCGTTTCCAGCTCTCTCCTCGGAGCCCCCGCGGCAGTGGGAGAGCTCGGAGCTGGGCTGTGGCTCATCCAGCTGTTGGGAGATCAGGTGTCGGACTGAAGAGCGCTGTTGTAGCATCGATCTAATCTGGAGTGGACAAAAGAGGACTCATGTCTGACAGAAAAAAGGGTTGGGCTGTTCATGCGAACTTGTAGCTCAGAGCAGTTGGTTTCACTGGCAACAAGACAGAGGCACTGGTGCAATTAATCTTTGTCTGGCCTTGTGTGGCAACACTGCTTTGCTTTATGTGCTGCATCCAGTTGCATCCTGGTAGAAAAGGAAGGCAGCAAGAGGACACTGGAAGGTACTTTAGTTCAGTCAGTGGCCAAGAATCTCCATTTGCCTTCAGGCTTTTTCTGGCTTAATTTTGCATGGCTTCAGTGAGGGTGTGCTGTTACTCAGTTAATTTGTAGGGTGCAGTCTCACACAGGTTGTTTCCTGGGTTTGACTAGTCCACATGCACCTTTCTGTTTCCATAAACAGAGAGATGTGGGAGGTTGAGATTGTGGGAAGCTTTGACAGGCACCGTGCACGCGCCAGAGGTTCTGAAAACGCAGATTTGGAACAATGGCTTTAAGGAAAAAACTTCTTGTTACTGGTTGATCTTTATGAGAACTGCTGTACACGAGTAGGCTGCTGCTCAGTTTCTAAGCCTTTTAGCCCTGTCATTTTGTGGTATATAGGCATAAAGTTGAACATAATCAGGTTCAGCATCTCTGATACTTATTTTCCTGTGCAATCCGTCCTCAGCAAGAAACAACAAAGGTGTCCTTCAAACTTTAGGAGTTTGGATTTGTGTTCGTCATATTTTTGAGTAAAGGAAGAGGTAGTGATGCTCTTGGTAGCAAGTAACATTCCTGCTTTTTTTATTTAATTGAGGAATTTGAAGAGGTGGAGTAAAAGAGCATGGTTTATTCTTTTGTTTCATGTTCCTCTTCATACAACAGATGTTGGACCTATGTTTATGTCAACCCAGTGCTAAACACTCGCCTTGACTTAAGCAGCAGCAGCATTACTGCAAAAAAAGAAAAAGAATAAAAAGTTTTATGCCATGCCACAAAGCACATATGAATTACTGCAGAATGTTGACTTACATTTCGAAATTTTGGCAGGAAATGAGGCAGGAAATGCTTTATTAGCAACCTTGTCCAAAGAATCTATAACGGCACAATTTAATTATGTTGGCAAGGGACTCTGGAGAGGTGCTCGAGCTCCCATCGAGCGGTGACAGCATATCTATATGGTTTGCCAATTGTTGCCTCTTGCCCCACACACTGACATTTCAAGAGAACAGGCAGTGTTTGCTGCGTGGGAGCGTGGAGGTGGAAACTAAAGCAACATTTTGAACTCCAGCATGCTCTACTTTGGCATGCAGCACACTGCCTTTTCCCCAGGGATTTGTGTCTTCCATGGAGTGTTCTGGACTGGACTGAAATTAAGCATTTGCAACATTAATTGTAGTGTCCACTATATGAATCCATTTATCTGTATAGATATGCGTGTAATGACTCATTGTTCTGAAGCTTTTCTGCATGCTCTCGTTTATGAACAGTGCAAACTATGTACAGAAGGCGTCACCAGCGCTGTGATAACATTCATGTTCTTCTACCGAGCTCTCTCCTGGTGTCAGTTGTTCTTTCAGAATTCAAGGACGCAAACTGCTTCAAAGGTACCTCACATTTTGGCAGGAATCTCATAAATTTGAGCCTAGGCCTGACTACTCCACAGTTCCAAACGTTTGTCTCTGTTATTGCTAGACTGTTAACATGGAATGCAGACCTGGGATTTAGTTTGAGTAAGTGCCATTTGAACCTTACACAGAAACACTACAAATAAACCTACCGGGCTAAGCAGAAATCAGACATGTGATTCCTTCCGGGATATCTAGATGTCTTGATATCTTTTCTGCAGGTAACCTGCCAGTTGAGAATTAAGAGTTATTGCTGCCTGTCTTCTCTTGAAGGTTGTTTCTCTCTTTACCTCTATTACACAATTTCTCAGTGCTATTCTCCTACTTCCAAACGTTTCTCTTGCTACTGGCTGTAACTTCACCCTCAAAAAAGGGTCATTCTGCAAGACTCCTGCAGGACATCACTGTAGAGCAGTCCTGATCCCTATGCTGCTCTTCCCATTAGACAGGAGTTAAGGTCCTTGGAGCTGACCAAAACCAGTCATGGTCTAAAGTTGGAGACTTTGTAAAACTGTTAAGGATTAAGTCTCTATCAGTGAATGTGAAGTTCCCAGATCTTTCTTTTGCGCTACAGTAATTTGACATGAAACAGCCCAAGTCAGTAACGTTCAGTTCTTGCCAGCCTTCAAAATAGAGTGACTGCATGCAAACTGCTGGCGGTGCCGCAGGCCCTTGCTAATTCCTGAGCTATGCCCGAAATTTGTTCGCAAGATTGTGGACTGGCCTGGACCAAAATCACGCTAAGGACCGGCAACAGAAGAACGTTCTTCAGGTGGCATAATCTAAGTGCGTAGTTTTTTTCCCCTCCTCCTCCTCCTCCTCCCTGCTTTATAGTGTCCGTCATCGGCAGTGCATATTTAAGGGATTTAGATGGGAAGTGCCCTATTATCTTCTCTCTTTCCCACGCTGCCATGTGGCTGTCCCATACCTAACTGGCAATCTGCGGAGAGGCTGGTCAACGAAGGAAGCAACCATCTGTTTGAAATTGGAGGCGGGTAACTGAAGTGGACGCTGGGATTCGTACTGCCTCTCTTTTTCTGGCTTTACATTTCCTTTGAAGGAAAACTAAACAATTGTAGCAATTCCAGACAACTCTTGAGAGTGGGGTTTGGGGTTTGATTGTAGAGGAAGTGCTGCACCAAGGAGCAACATTAGCATTAGCTTTTGCAGTCCAGCACCATTTCTGAGGTTTGGGAATGAATTTATTTTCCCTGACTTTGAATGACTCCTTGCTGCTCTTCCTTATCCAGGTAAAGGAGGGGCAAACTGGGCCATGTCTGAATCACAAATTAATTGAGGAGTCTTGATCTTTTGGGGAAAAAAGCACAGTGATACAGTCTCCAAGTAAAATGGCAATAGGGCACGAGAACCCAGGATGATGACAGAGTTGCTTGATCACCACATCTTCCCTCTTAACTCTCCAGCAGGCATGTCGTCTTCTTCCTTTGCTGAAACGTCTTTGATTTTGGAACAAGGAAAGAGGAACTGGGAAGTTGTTTGCAACATTCAAGAGAAGGAAGCTGTCCTGTGGTTTCCTTGCGTTTTTTGTTTGTTTGTTTTCCTGTTTCAAGGAGGAAGAGGAACACTTAAGTCCTGCTCCTTGGGCGGCATCTGTATGGCATGTACACGGAGTGCTCGGTGGAGATCAGACCCCTGAGGCACCTCACAAGCACCAAGTAACCCCGTACCACGGTCGAGGCAGTAGAGTGCCCTTCCTGCCCCATCCTTTGGCCTCACAGGAGGCACAAACAGGTACCACGTTGCCATGCCAGAATGAGAGCTTCATCACCAGGAAGGATAATGTTACCCCTGCCTTTTTCTCATTATTCTAATACCTCTGTTTTGTTATTTGTTTTGGAAATAACGTTTATTTTATGCAAGCCTGTTCAAGCGGTATTGGTGCATTGGTAACTGAAGAGCTGCTTCTCTCACAGGTGTTTTAACGTGATAGTGCAGCATGTTTGTGAGGATTGCAGCCCGTTTGGCGTGGGTTCTGTGTCTGCTTGGACTTCCTTGAGACACTAGTATTTACCAAGTGGGTTTGATTCAACTTCACCTCTAACTGGCCCAAACTGGGTATGTTTTAGCTGAAGGCAGTGATGTAACCTTGTTGAAAATAAGGAAAGAGTAGGAGTTGCTATAAAAGGACTTATTTTTTCTCAGATGCTTGATCAAACTAAATTCCATGTGTCCCAGTGTAAATTTCATGGAGTTCAGTTCTGGAACCATCCTTTTCTGCCCTTCTAGTTTAGGAGGCAATAAGGCGCATGACTGCCTGGCACCATGGAGCTGCACAGCTGGCACCTGCCTAATTATTGATTTTTCCAAAGCTCTGCCTAACAAAATATTTTATGACATCCAATGATCGGTGCAAGTACACGGTAAAAATCCACTACATTTATTTTTATGTCTAAGTCATAAAAAGGAAAATAGGTGCATTATGTGCTATGCACATATATATATATATATAACGTATATAAAATTGTGTTTAAATGGGAAATGAGCAGCTGTCCTCATCTTTCCTAGTGTGTTATGGTTGTTCACTTGGAAAAGACCGAAGGTCCTGAAACGGGCAAGGAGGGGGCAGGAAGAAAAGCTTTCCAAATAGAAGCAGCAGTGTTTGATGCCTGCAGCCATCTCTTGTTTTCAATGTAATCTACTCATTTGTTGTCAGTGGAACAAAATTATCATATCACCTTGGCTAATACTTCGATAACCAAATGAGTAAATGTATGCAGACTGTGAAATGAGCTAAAACATATACAAGTTCCCTCCTGGAGAGAACAGAAGCAGGAAGCCTAATTCAAAGTCTTGAACGGACTGTGCAGCAGCTGTGTGAGTGCTTTGGTGGGATTCACCTGAGAGTGGTACGCTGTATCCGTAAGAGAGAATTAAATCTTCTCCTGTGGGTGTTGTCACCTTCTGTATGGTCTAGTGGGGAGTTTTTCATGCTACTTGTAGGCAGAAACTGCTGTCTGCCTGTCTAGGGGCAAGTATCTTCCAAGCCTGTGTCAGTGACAACCTTTTTAAATAGTGGCTCCCTTTGCCTCAGAGACTTTATTAGAGATTCTGTGCTGCCTTTCTCCACCTGTCAAAGCAAGGTGACGGTGAGCAAACTGAAAGTAATGGTGTATTTCCTACCTCATTTTGAAAGTCTGAGTCAAGAATTGTTGCTCTCTGAGTGTACCGAGACTGCGTGCTGGGTCCTAGTCCACAGCTCTGTGCCGCTGAGCTCCATTTGTCTGCTTTCGGCAAAGCAAGGCTCCTGGAGGCTTGGGTATTCACTTGGGATGTTGTGAGCAATGACATTTTGCTCCTGAAGATGAACAAAAGGCATGCTGCCTCTCAGAAATGGAACTGATGTCTCAAAGAGTTTCTCACAATTTATAGATTGTTAAATGAGGTCAAAATAATCTTTCTGTTGTGTGATACAACAAATAGGGTATTGCAGAGAATAGTAGTGACAGAGGCTCAGACAGATCTTTAATCTTAAAGAGGTTAAGTTTGGGCCTGTGTCACTTTTTTTAAGCTTTCCATACAATATTAAAAATTAACGTGTTTCGTCTTGGTTTCTTAAAAAGTACACTAGTCTAAAGTAGAAAAATAAATTGTAAGCTAAGAAGTACCGTTTTGTAATGACAATGAAGTAACAATTTCTTGAAAAGGGGCATAAGAGGGAGTATTTCTTTGTTTTTTCAAGTTAGTAGTTGGGAACAGTGGGTTAAAACGCTCCTAAACTTCTCCCATACTTACTTTTCTGTGGCTTTCTGGAGTATTTGCAGTTTGGAAACAGATACATTAGTAGTGAGCTGCAAGGAATAATTAAATTTGTATTTTTGCTACATTTTCCTTGTTGTTCATAGACTATCATAAATATGCTGTTTAACTTGGTGATATGTTTGTAGGTAGAATTTCTACTAAGAATAGGCTTGGACTTATGCCACCCAAATCACAGTAAGCTCATGTTTTTTCCTGCCTTGGAAGACTGCTGAATATCTGACCAGGGCCAAGCCCTTAATAATTGAAAATCCTGGATACGTAGGTCAATATTTTTTTTTTCTTGCTTTAATTTCCTTTTCCTTTTTGCTATCTGAAGTTGTCACTTCTTATTGTCTGATCTGTCTTTGGTCAATCAGTTTTACATATGAAAGTGTAAAACACCACTTATTTTTCTGTAGAATACTCAGGAACAGAACCAATGTCTTCCCTGTTCCAATAAAGCCCTGGGTCAATCCTTGAGGTTTTTGACAGGTGCCCTCTAAGCAGTGACTAATAGGAAAGATTGGGAGCTCTTCTATGAAAGGACAGGATAAATAACTCACTGGTGGTTCTTACTTGCCTGTCGCATCTTCCCTATAGGCCTTTGTTTGTAAGACAGTTGATTTTTCTATAGCTAAAAGATCAAAGGAGAAAGGTGCTTTCTAGCTTTTTCGTTTGATTTACCAGACTGCTGTGGGGAAGATGGGGAGAAGAGGTAGGCATTATTTCCTCTTTTTAATTAGGTCACTGATTTCACTATCTTTGTACAAAAAGTGTTTGAGCTGTAGCTGAGTCACTGGCAGATTTGTAAAGGCAACTTTCTTTGATTTGGCTTAAGTTTGTTGGCCTGACAGATGCACTAGCTGCTAGGAGAGAAAAGTTAAAGTTCTTTAAAAAGAAGCTTCACTCCTGCAAAATTCAGTGATCTTGGCCCTATATGTCCTATGAAAGTCTCTGTGCTTGGTACGTTTGAATGGTCTTTTAAAGATCTGGTTGATACTTCTAATTCAGCAATGGTCGGTGTAAGGCAGTTGAGTACAGAATATGAACCATGAATGTTGTCCTTTTGAAATAAGAGTTTGAACAACTAAATATGGAACGGGTTGGAGTAAGAAATGGGAGGAGGTCAAGAGGAAAAGGCTGGCAGAGAACATGGAATAACTGAAAGTGGACACCTTGCAGCTCACAACCAAAAGTTGGTATATTTTCATCTGTCACGGCAGCTGCTTCTGTCTGATTTCCCCTCTGAACCAATGCTTTCTGGGGGACTCTTTGTATCGAAGAGAAGTCACCCAAAGCAAAGCATTTAAAGAAATGGGTGAAGAGTGTGTGTGTATGTCTACATAGATGTATGTATATATAGTCAGAACACCTTTATCCGTGGTTATTTCTAAGGGGACCGGGGAGGAATAGTGAAGTGAGTGTAGAAAAGGAAGCATTTAAGGGAGATGTTCTTTATTCCCCACTGATTCACTACCTAAAAAACTGCAAAATGTGAGTATGCCATAGAGCTGTATTAGGAAGGGAAACCTCAGTGATTCATTTTGTTTGTTTTAATTGAACAGTAATAGGAGAAACAACTTGTTATCTTAATAAGCTAGTTCAATGTTATGTAGATTTTTTACTGCTGCCATTATGTTTCCTCACCCTAGAGTTACAAAACCTGAGTTTTACATCCATGAAACACTGGCAGTCAGCGTTTCAAGGTTGGTGTGTGAAAAATCAGAAGCATTTCACAATTCTTGCAAGTATGTTTTTGACAATATGTTAAAAATGTGTCTGAAGTTTTATTTAGGTTCCATTAGCAATCGTGTCCAACGGCCACACTCTCAGACATGACTGGCGTCACCTCAGGTGCGCGGGGAGAAGGCAGAGAGGAGGGACATGATGAGGTCTGTAGAGGTCTGTTTTATTTCATCAGAGCCTGTTTCACAAGCAGAAGGTAGCCAGAGCATGTTATTTGGTTGACCGTGTCCTTTTCTGTGTTGAAAACCGTGTGCAGGGGAAGTGGAAATTTCTTGTTTGTTTTTCCTCACTTTTCATTATTTGGCTGTTGTGTCAGCTTCCTTTTAAAGCTGTTGTTTGCATGGAAAG
Source organism: Chionis minor (assembly GCA_013398295.1). Taxonomy (NCBI): domain Eukaryota; kingdom Metazoa; phylum Chordata; class Aves; order Charadriiformes; family Chionidae; genus Chionis; species Chionis minor. The sequence goes on from VZSF01004963.1 coordinate 882,534, forward strand.
CTGTGTGACATAATCGCCACTGTTTGTGTGGTTGTTTTAAAGAGATTCTACATAGGTTATTGCTCCACTGTTGTGTGTTTCATATAGTTGAATTTGTTGTATTTTTTAAGTGTTTTTTTTTTTTTTAAATGGACTTTTAAGTCATTGCATGTAAAGTTAATGACCAGAAGTAAATGACCAGATATTTGGGGTCAGAACTAAGTCAGGGATCTTCTCTTTCTGGCAGCTTCTCTGAAAGGAAATGTAAGAGATGGCATGATTCAGCGGCAGGTGAATATAGAAAATAGTGTGATGGCAATTGTCAGTACCTTGTCAAAGGTGTTGGTGTTTGTCAAAAATCCCGCCTGTGAAGGGCTGGGTTTTTGGTAGTAGTATTAGACTGCTGTGAGGTCTGTTACTACAGCACATTCACAGTAACTTTCAGTTAGTCTTGCAACAGAAGATGTTTTATGTGAAGGTTTCAGATTCAAAATGGGGGGGAAGTAGAAATACAGCTATAGAAAATATACTCTGCTTCTCTTTCTACAGAACAAATAACTATAGTGGAGACTCATAAATCAAAAGCAAAGGAAGCATGCCTCGTGCATACTCGGTCATTTAGGTGGCCTGAGCTTGTCAGTCAAACATAATGAAATTCCAATTTCTGCTGAAATTATTGTATTTTGCTTCAGAAAGGAACACGGGAGATTTCACAGGTTCGTGAAATGCCATGAACTGTAAATACGTGGGAATTTTGTGACTGCAAAAAAATTACTAGTGCAGTATAAGCTAAAGTTCACCCTGTTCTTTTAATGCAAGGGGTCATCATGGAAATTGGCAGACACTAACTATGGTGTTTTTCTACCATTTGATGTGCTGCCCAGTAATAATCCAGTTGTAGGAGAGAAAAACAGTGGTCATGGGAGGAGATGTAGCATTGTTTTGGTATGACATGATGATAGCAAAGGATTGTTGTCAATTTTGGTTTTGAACAAAAACCACGCAAAAGAAAATTCTTTGTAGTGCCTTTGTCATCTGGGGAGGGGAGGGAGATGGGGGGGACACAAGGACAAAAAGCAAAACCGAGTGGGCCCATAGGTTGAGGAAGTCCTCAGTAAAAATGTCTGAGACTTCTTAGTCAGAAAACACCTTTTTGCAAAGTTATTAGTATTGAAAGGCACTTTTCTAAAGAAAGGAATACTTCTGTGCTTCCAGAGACTATGAAAGGGCAGATAGCTGTTGTTTTAGCTAAACTGTTAACAGAACCCCATCAATGTGGTGTTTTTCTTGTTACCTTGAGCAGATGCTGTTAAGCCAGTTTGTAGATGTGAGCTGGTAGATGTGTCTGAACAAGAAAGTATGCATTTTTACTCTGTTACTCAACATTCTAAAAGTTTGCTGAGACTCAGGCAGATTAATATTCATTTTTCATGCATGGTAATTTCTTTTTGACTGTCCAAAAATGGCTGCGCTTTGTATACAGAAGCTTCTTTATAGCCTCGCAAATATTTGTAACAAATGTTGACGCTAAACATACCTGAGATGACGCGCTCGTTCTGGACCCACAAGGTATTTGTCTGCATTGATAGCTTCCTGCATGGAGGCACTGGTGTTTTCTAAGGGTGCAACAGCAGATGTGTGCTCACGGGGCTACGAAGAAGATCTTAACAAAACAGCAGCCAGCCAGTAGCAAGTTTACCATGTTCTTTTATCCTCCCAGGAAGTGTGGTTCATCTTCAATAAACGCAGAGCTGCAAAAGATTTTGGGGGGGGGGGGGGGAGAAAAGACAGGACATCTAAACACGCATTTGGCTTAATATTTTCTGCATCGTATGTATTTCCCTAAATGTAATAAAAACTTTAAGCAGCTGCTGAAGAAATTGTAATCTCTGCTGCTCAACCTGTTCTTTTGCTCTGTTCCTGTACGTGTATCTTAGCAAACTGAAATGAGTCCTGGCTAAGTTGCGTTAGTATGTTGCAGTGAAAGTGCATACGATGTGCCCAATTATATAGTGTATTTTTAGACAACCACTTTCATTAACAGTGTAATGTCTTGTTTCAGAGACTTTCTTGCAAAATGCTTTGGTTTTGAAGAGTTCAGCAGGTTTGCCCAGAAAAGCTTGTAGAAAGTGCGTGTACGTAACTGTGGAGGCAAGTGCCTTTTGACTGGAATTCTTCAACTGCTGTAACCTAACATGGCTTTAACCTGCTCCCACGACTGCTTTTTGTTTGTTTATGCGCACTGGAAGGGAAGCAAGAGACCGGAATCTTGTAGTCACAGATTTGCAGGACGTAGTAGAGACCGTTTGCAAAACTTCTTTGAATACCAGGCTGGAGTCTATTGATGCATTCAGAGCTAAGGCTTTGTTTACAGTGAGATAGAAGTTTTAAGTTCTGCAACTGAAGCATCCCTTTCAACCGAAAATCTCCACAGCTCTGCTGGACCCAGTTAACCCCAGGAGGGAACAGAAGCTGGCTGAGCAGTGGGATGTTTTTTCCAGAGAAGTCAGGCTTCTGCCTAGGCCAAAAAAGAAATGAGGGGAGAAAAGCATGCCGTAGTGAACTGAGGTGCCGATCTTGGTCATGCCATCTAGCTCCCTCTTTCATGTTTTCACAGCAGTAAATTCATTGCATTGCTTGCTTGCTGGGACGCACGCGAATTTCTGACCTAGCTGTCTCTTACAGAATATTAAGATTATTTTTTGGGGTGAACCTACCTGTTGTTACTGCAGCTATTCTCCTTTGCACGTATCATGGGACCTCATTTCCATTAAACTGTAGTTTCTGATCTTCTACCACTGTGGTATTTAGTAACTGTCTGACCGGTGAGTTACTTCTCTGCCCCACACGAGTTGCCAGCATGACTGGGAGGCAGCCATTTCAAAAGTACTTGGCACCTGCTTTGTTAGTCTGGCAGAAGCCATGACTTTTTTCAGGTTGGGACTCATAGGGATCTGAATCAAAAAGTGTCTTCGGATTTTTTTTTTTTTTTAACTATTATTTCTGGAGACTTGGAGAAAATCTTGGAGATTTTTCAAGTTTAGTCAGAGAAGAAAATTAATCTAGTTTACTTGCAGTTACGGTAAAACCCAGTGGTTGATGCTCAGACAGTTAGGGACTGCTTATTCTCTGTCATATGGTGGGAACGAAGGGAGTAGATGAGTAGGAGACCTCTTACTGTAGAGCAGCTTCCTTGTTCATGGTACATGTGTTTTCGAAATGAGTATTGGACCCTTAGACCTGTCATCTGCAGGGGTGTGTCTGAAGTTGGAGGAAGGGTAAAAAATAATCAGCCTAAGTAGAAATGCAAGCAAACGGTCATGCTTTTAATCACAGAAGCGGTGTGGGAATCATAAATCAGGGAGGCGGCTAACAGAGTGGTTGCAGGAAGCACAGATGAGTGGGAAAGATTAGACTTTTCTTTAAAGCTACTTTAGATGCTCACTGACCCGGCACATGCTACATTTTTGCATAGTATGACAAATAGAAAACAAGATTATACAGGAAGAAATCGGCATTATGTAGATTTTCTCCTGCAGCCTTCTAACTGCATTTTGTATGCTCTGAAACATGGACGCAGCTTTTAACCACATACACCGACAAAACACTGCACCCTTCTGATTGCATGTACAATATACGCGCACACTTCTCTGTTCCTGCTTCTTTCCTCAGGTGTTTCTTTCCCTTGCTGTCTCTCAAAACAATAAAGGTTATAATATAATAGAGTTCTTTTTCCAGAAAAGGAACCAATGAAGTTTGCAGAGACACAATATCATAAAGTAGCTTTTTTTGTTCACCTAGATACAGTTGAGGTACCTCTTCATTTCTTATTTGGGCAAGCAAGGTCAAAATTGGAAAGCTCATTGTTGTATTTCTAGATCTGTTGCCTTTGACACGTCTTTGAGCCTGGAACCACAGCCATGAGAATTTAGTAGTCAAGGAATGTATCACAAAAAGGTTTATATTTCAAAGAACTTATGTGCTCTCAAACTTGTATTTTTCTACGCTCTATCAGTTATTTTCGTCGTAAATATTTAATTTCCTTAAAAATCTTTCCTCCTTTTGCTTTGATGACCCTTTCTTAAGGCTTATAGTGATCTTTACCTTTCCTTCTCTCAGAGTAATCCAAAATTGACCTACTGCTATAATAGCACCTGGGGATTAAAGATTTCTAGGACTTATTTTCTGTTCTATTTTAGTTTTGTGAGGCCTTGGGCTTCTGACAGAAGACTTATATCTGCAAAAATGTCCTTATATTTAATATAACTATAACATATTGCCCAACTTGAGACACCTTTGGCCTGATTTTGAGAAGTACCCAAGCCACCAGCAGATGCATTCCAAGCAATGCACGTACAGAGATTTCAGTTTTTCAGTTTCGTTATACAGAACTTCCTGAATGTTTTCCTTGCAGTTCCTCTGCCTCACTTCCCAGTTTTGCAAATAGTATCAGTAGTACGACTGCTGTCCTCCACTTCAGAGTCCTCTGCATAAGCATTGTGAGCTTTTTTATCATTTCACAGATTCACTTTATTTGTTGTGCTTTTGAAGTGCAAAAATATTGTAACCAACAGTTTCATTTTTTGCAGGTGGCTCATTTGGTTACGTCACTTGTGAGACAGAACCGGGTGTCAGTGCAGGGTTCTGCCTCCAGGTTTACATTTTCCAGTTTAGAACCTGGTTTGAGATCAGTCAGTACCACTGGAGTTTTCCACATTGAGAGTCTCTGCTTTCCAAAAAGAGGTGCCTGCTCAATCTGGATCTCATCCCAGAGCCATTGCTATGAAATCTACCTGTACATTTCTCCAGGTCAGGCAATCCCTTTTGTCACCTTCTAGTCTTGTAACATCCCAAAGTTCAAGGGGCTTTTCCAGCGTCAGAGAGAGAAGGCAAAGCTCCTTCAATTCTGTATAATGCGCCTTGAGCATCAAGAGATTCCAGACAGCGCAAGCTGCAGGCCTTCACCCCATCTACCCCAATCTGTGTCTCCTTGGTCCAGCACAGCTGAAGAGCCAAGGGAGGGAAGCATGCAAGAGAGCTCCGTTTTGCCCACGTACACAGAAACGCGTAGGAGAGGACTTCGGTAGGTTTAAGTAAGCGTTATGGACCCCAATCAGCCCTGTAGGGCTGGGGCGAGGAACAAGATCTGTGAGAGTCCAAAAAGAGCTAAAGAGTCCATTGCACCAGGTAACAACAGTATCGGAGAATGAGACCTCAGTCCTGAAAACCTTAATGCGACTCCTTTCTTTTAACCACCTAACTTGTCCTGTGAGCCTACACGGCCGCTGTAGGCTCAGGATTTAACTTTTTGGGGGAAACTAACGCTGTGGAAGTTTGTGGCTTAGCGGTTGCAGCACAAGGATTATGCTCTGGTGAGAGCAGAATTGCTGTTGCAAAATTTCTTCAGTCTCCTCATGTTTGCTGGGTTAACAGTTTGTAAGTGATACTTGGATGAAGCGGGTTCCTTCTTATTTTCTTTAAAGCGCTTTGATTTGCTGTCTTTCTAGTTTGAGGGCTCTGCCTTATTGCTGGCAGGTGACCTGTTAATATTGTGGAAACTGGAGTTTTTTAAAAAGGATTGATGCCTTCAACATTTAAAAAAAAAAAATAATTCCTTTGCATTAGTCCATTTTAACAGCCAAGGCAATTTTCCACATGGTGACTTTATGGAAATGGGTTGCAGCTCTTGCCGACCATGACCAGAACATTACAGGAAATGTATTTTCATGGAAGATTTGCTGCAATTGCCAACTGGAGAAAGGGAGGGGGACAGGGGTTTGTTCTGTTAATGGACAACTGCGTGCCATGATGTGAATCCCTTCTGTTAAATTAAATTGGTTTGCACTTTCCACTATTGCTTGTTCCATGCTGAAAGAAATCAGCATGGAACTGATATCAGAAGTCACTGATATGCCATTTCCCTCTGTAAGGACCCAAGTGTGTTGGCGTAGCATGACACCTTATGCTGAAATGGGGTGAACAACAAACGCATTTAGGTATCTGACTGAGATAATTTAAGCAGTACAAACAATTGGAATATTTCCATGGAATGGCTTGGTCAGAACCGGAACTAAGAGAAATAGGCTTTGCAGCCCCAGCGCTTATAGGTAGTAGTATCTTACATGATTTACAGTCGTACCAAATGAGATTTAAAACCTGCAGATATTACTGCACAGGCATGACTTTAAGTATGTGAATAGTCTCTTTAAGTTAAAACTTCAGCAGGAGAGTCTGAAAGGGTGGGTTTTGGTGCACTAGGAGTGTATTTTTAGCTATGGAAGCTGCTACAGCTGAAAGTTTGATACTTTCCAAGTAGAAGCAGGAATGATATGTGGCCTTGTTTATATGTGAAAATGTTATCTGTGCTGGGAATATATGATTGCTTGCAGGAAAAAGCACTGCATGACAGAATCCCCTATGGTAAATATTTGAATTCCAGTAGGTCCATTATCAATTCCATATGAGATATTTTCTGGCTCCTACTCCATACATTGGAGATGGGAACAGAAGAGAAATAGGAAAGAGCAGAGACTGAGCAGAGAACATAGGTTCCAGCCCCTAAGCTAAACTCCTTGTTCCTGTCAAAGTAGATTTGCGCTACGGGGCAAGGATACCTCTTAAATACTCATGTAGGGTCGTACTGGCTTATGTTTTCATTTAATTTTTCTGCAGCTTGATTTCAGTCTTCTCTTGTAAGGAGTTTAAAGCTGAGCTCTGCAAGTTTGTATTGACCCTGACACTGGAAAGGCAACTCTGTTGAAAGAGTTTAACAGAGATTTTACCTGAAATTGCCAAATGTCATTCTGAAAAAGTATATGAGGTAGCATTTGCTCTGTAAGAGTAGAGTTATGCCAAAATGGGGTGGGGATGGTAAACCCATCTGGATGATAAAAATAGCATTTGTAAAAATAGTTTTGGAGAGGTTGAGATTTTTATAGTGATGTATGAAATCTTCAGTAGTTGAGTTGCTTTTGCTTTGGATTTACTCTAGAAGAAAGTTTTAGTGTCGTCTGTTTGATATTTGTAATTACAGGAGTAGAGAAAGAGGAAATGGTGGAGTAAGACTAATTTGATAAAATTACCCTGAACATACAATAGATGTATTTCTTGACAAGTTGCCAATCTGAGTGTTAGAAAATTTTCATTATTAGTCCTTTCATTTCCCATTCCCAACAAGGAGGAATAGCTATGTTTGCTTGCTGAGCAGAAAAACCTGAACAATCAATTGAAGTCCACCCTTTCGAGGAGGTACTGTTTTATACTAAGAGCATGTACGGGACAGATACAGTTATATCACCTTCATGTGGCCTATGGTATATTTAAAGTCCACTTTTAGTTTTGATCTTGTCAGCAGCATTATTATAATGTTGCACAGCTTATTCTGTCACATTTAGCATTAAGTGTGTTAGAAACACTGCACTAAGTTGAAAGAAATCAGGAAGAGGGAGCATGGTGGAGAAGCAAGGACCTTGCAGGAGGTGACACTATCTTGCTTCCTCTTGCAACTAGACTTTGGAAGTGCTTATTTCTTTGTAAATCTTGGTGGTGGTAGCCGGAGAATACTAAGGGTGGACGGTCTGCAAACATTTCTGTAGTATCTTGAACATGAGACTGAAAAATACGCACAAAACTCTTGACACTGCAACAGTAATTTACTTATGAGCTGAGGTTAGGGGATCGGTCGTGCCGTGCCTTATCCTGCGAGGGAGCGAGCCAGCCTTTCTGCACTGATCCTTGTTACTGCTTGTCTTCTGGACAAAGGTACGTGCAATCAACAACCTCCACCAAATGTAGTTGCCATGGTTTCAGCTGGGATGGAGTTCAGTTTTTTGCTAGCAGCTAAAAACTGCCGTGTTTTGGATTTGGGGTAAGAAATACTGTGGATGGCGCAGGGGTGTTTTTAGTTTTTAGTTTGTTGCTGAGCAGTCAAAGCCTCTTCTGTTCCTCATGTCACCCCAGCAGTGAGCAGACTGGGGGTGAACAAGAAGAACTGGGGCTGAGGAGACACAGCCAGGACAGCTGATCCCGACTGGCCGAAGGGCTATTCCATGCCATATGCCATCGTGCTCAGTGTATAGAGCTGGAGAAGAAGAATGAAGGGGGGACATTCAGAGTGATGGCACTTGTCTTCCCAAGTAACCATTACGTGTGATGGAGCCCTGCTTTCCTGGAGATGGCTGAGCACCTGCCTGCTGATGGGAAGCAGTGAATGGGTTCCGTGTTTTGCTTTGCTTGCGTGCGTGGCTTTTGCTCTACCTATTAAACTGCCTTTATCGCAACCCGTGAGTTTTCTCACTTTTACTCTTCTGATTCTCTCCCCCATCTCAACGTGGGGCAGTGAGTGAGTAGCTGCCTGGTCCTAGCTGCTGGCTGGGGTTAAACCATAACAGTGAGGAAGGGAAATGAAGAGGGGAAAGAAAGTAAAAAATAAAGCCTTAAATCCTGTCTATATAGTAAATGCAAACAGAGGGTGAACCCTACACATGCACTTTGATTCCTGCTTTTTCTTTGCCTTTTTCTTTTTTTTTATTGATGGGTAGCCATTCTTCTCAGTGTAGATAATTGAAATCCAGGCTGCTTTGTGGAAGACCTGGAGTTCGATAAAGCAGTCAAATGAGACACTGTGAAATACTGCAATCGTTTTACATATCAACACTCTCATCAATGACTGTTTTCACCTGACTGGAGTGGCTTCTGTGGTAGATTGGATATGACATGCCATCTCGCATCCCAAAGACAGAGTTATTAAATCAACGTACCATGCATGAGTTCTTAACAGTATCACCAGAGGATTGTTTAATATTCACTGGGACAGGAAGAAATGCAGACTTTATGAAAGAAAATCAAGCTCTGCTGTGCCAACTGACTATTAAAAACTTGTTGATGAAAAATTACAGTTCAGTACAATTGTACCACACTGTGCACTTGGAGAGCTAAATATAGCTTGTTCCATTTCTGTTCCCTGTTAGCGAGGCAGCTTATGAAAGAGAACGGGACTGTTCTGTATAACTGGCTGAAACGATGGATTTCTTTGCCTATTGGTAGATGAATGTGGTGCTTAGAAAAAAGTTGCTTTAATCGTTTGCATGGTCCGTGCTCACCTGTGAGTATCTCTGAGGTAAATGAGCCCACGTGCACCTGGTGCTTGGTGCAGAGCAGTAGAAACAATATGCTTCTAGTCACTCAACGGGTTATTTAGTGGATGACTGAGTGTTAGTAGATACGTGTTGGCGTGGATGAATGTAGTAATGCTTTTTGGGGAAGAAACAATGTTTTTACAATGCCTGTTTTAGGAATAAGCATTGGATGTTTGCAGTGGAAATGACATTAGAGCTTGGTGTCAATTCATAACAATTCTTAAGGTCTTTGTCTGTTTGCCTTGGATATGACAGCATCTAAAAATACCGTATTTTAGCTGTATGTATCTTCTGTCTGTGCGAGTGAATGCACATAACAGAAGCCATCCAAGTGGGAGTCCATCTTTGATTTCTCTAATCATTGCAGTACTTCACATGATGGAGCACTGTTGTTTTGCTTGTGCAGGAAGTTTGCTCTTCAGCATCTGCTTGTCTCACCTAGAGCTTTGGGTTTTTTGTGGTTGTCTTTTTGATCATGATAAAGAATGGTGATGGACTCTGTCTTGAAATTTTCTGTGTTTTGTTGTCTCGACTTTTTCTTGTTACCAGTTTTTCCCCCTGGCTGGGTATCTTTCTGCAAGCACTGAATTAACATGTTTTGGTAGTCACTTGCTGCTGTAGCTCTGCAATGAATCTTCCACACTGGACTGGGAATGGCTTTCTCTTGGAAGTGAGAAATAATAGGCTGAAGGCAAAGTTTTAGAAGTTGCTTCCTGTTTTTTATCAGTGCTTTCCAAAGAGGCTGGAGTTTATAGAAGAGACCTTCATTGATTCAGAAAAATCCCAACGGCCTCCTTGCCACTTAAATTATAAGAAATAGTTCCACAAGCGGATGTTTTAATTATGAAACAGCCAGTCCTTATGCTCGGTAACTACCTGTTGTGAAAGGAATCACGACCCTAAATGCACCTAAAGTGGCTGCAAGGAGGAGCAATGGTACTTGTGAGTCGAACACAGTGTCTGCGTGGTATTATTAACAGATGTGGCCGGTTTATTTTGAGGGTATCCTTTTGCTCTTGTTATGCAGTTGCACTTGTTGATACGGTGTCTTGCTAAGCACTCAGTGAAGGGCATCTCAAGATGAGAAAATCTGTGATGGTAATCTTTGAAATGATTGTTTGTATTACTATGTTTATTTATATTTATGTTTCTGTTGTTTGTATTACTGATGTTCATTCTTTTTACAAGTTACAGAATATTTGGAAAGAAGTAAAGTTTGTATCTCTCTGCAGTCTAAACCAAATCCTTCCCCTGTGTTGGATATGGAGAAACGTCCTGTGCTGCTAGAGGTTATAATTGGGTGGCACTGGGAAAATGCGCAGCCAGCCTCATCAAGTACTAAATAGAATTGAAGGCACAAAATAATTTATGCCCTTCATTCTTATCTGATCCATTGCTTGATCACAGATTTTCCTGTCTGTTGTTAATGTAAAGAGAGAAGTCTGCTTTTCTGAAACAGCTGAATGTCTTTGGAAGTTGAGTTTAAACAGTGCTGATGGGTTGGTTCTCTGCTTTCTCTTAAACACTATGCTTACTGGGTGTTTGTATTTGCAGGAGAACAGCTGATGCTTCAAAAGAGAAAAAAGATAAGAAAAAAAAGAGAAAAATAGCTATTTTCTTAGTTTCTATAAATTAATGTAGGTATCCCATCATTAACCAACGTTACTCTTACTGCTGAGCTGAGGACTTACAGCTGAAGACTCTGTGCCAGTGAGCTTTCCAGTAGCAACTCTTGTTATCGGACAAAATACTAAGTAACTTCACTACTTTTGACTGTTGTATGCTAATAGAAATAAAATAGTGAGACAGATTGACCGTATTAAACCATTCCCGTTGCCCTTAACATCAGTGTTAAGCTCTGGATTTCTCATCAAAGGTACCTCTTCTACCCCGGGCAATGCTGAGACCATTAAAATCACAACTTGACAGTGAGATTTGGTTTTTAGGGTTATAAACCAACTCCATTGAAAAATGCTTTCAATGCTACTGGAACAAGGCAGCGTGTGGTATGGGAAGTGTGGAGAAGACTGCTGTATTGCATGGGTAAGGTCTAGGGCAATAATGTCCTCTATAAGTAGAGGAAATTCATGGATGTTCTACCAGAGTTGGGCACCTTTCCTAAATGGAGTAAGAAGACACAAATGGATGATTCATCTTTGCTGCAAACACCAAATGTAATAAAAAGCTTCATTGGGTTTTGTTTTCCTTCCTTCAGGCAGCAGTTGAATTGCAATTATACATGGGACTTTTTTTTCCTATTATTAGAAGGAGAAAAAAAGCTATTTCTTATCCCAGCATTACTGATTCAGACAAGAAAATGAAAATATTTATTTACAGAGGTTAAGTGCATTATCCTGCTTGCATTGCCATCAGTGCAATGCTCCCATTGACTTCAACAGTACTGGGTTGTCCTCTTGCTGGGAACAGGAGATGCTGTGATCAGCTTGATTTGTGACAGTGAAAAGATTGTTCAGAGCCAAGGGATTGAAAAAACAATCCACAAAAATGTGGAAAAACATTACAAAAACATCCAGATATCGTATCTGTGGGCCTGGTAATAATTTTAGGGGAAGTAAACAATGCCAGTGGACTCTGAAAACATGCAGTGATCAGGAAAAAATAACAGATTGTTGGAAAATTCTTCCCTGAGGGAAGAAGTCTCTCTTTTGAAAATAATTATTTCAAAACAAATATAGCAAACATCTGAAAATTAACGTTTCCAAAGCATAAAATGAGAGGTGTGTGGGTTTGGTATAGCATAGCTTTATTTGTCCCTAGGTGAGCTTTGCGGGTGTCCCAGCTCGGATTCCCGGTACCTGCGCCCCCAGTCTGAGCGACCTACCTGTGCTGCTTTGTGCTCAGAGCTCACTGGTTTTAAATGGGGCTCGTTATCCGAAGGCTTGCCTGCGTGGGGTAGGTGCTTTTCAGATTTGTGCTTGCTTCTCATGCTGGCAGGCTTGAGGTAGAGCTAATTCTGTTTGAGTTTTACCGTATCCGAGTCAAAGTTTATGTCGTCCATGTCTCTTCTGTTTGGTGGATAATCACCAAAACAAAAGTGGTCAGTCTGTGTCTTTTTAGTTAAAAAACAACAAAAAGTCATTATGAGCACCCTTGAAATAGAAGACATGAGAATACATGTTGAGAAAGCAACACATGATTTTTTTTTTCGTTGTTACTGCCTTGCTGTAAGTAGAAAGCTTTTAAATTTAAATAACGGTTTTAAAGTGATGACAAATGACTTAAATTCGGCCTTTACTCTAAAGCTTTTGATGCATTTGCTTTCTCTTGAGAATAAACTCCAGCAGAGCAGTGATAATTCTCCAGTGGAGCTAACTTGTATTTCTTGTCTGGCGGTTACATTTACAAACCCAAACCATCAGCGCTTACTCGAGACGGGCTTGGTGCGACCCTGGTTTATTTTGTCGCTGTATTAGGACGCCAAGGGAGAGCACGGGTTACGGCGGGGCCTGGAACGGGCACACACCTGACAGCACAAGCTGCAGGGGTTGCTTGAAGATCTCCTTGCACCCAGGAGGAGCTTAATGGTGGCACGGACCAATTCCCTTTACAGTGGGCTGGAGCCGCCCTGGGACTTGCTTTTGCCTTAGATCAAAAACTTTCCGCTCCTCTGAGAAGAATAGAGGGAAACAACTGTTCAGCCACACAGGGATACTGGGCTGTGAAATGGGAGTTGGTGGTTCTTGGAGAGCTGAGAGGAAACAAATTGATTGAAGTCCCAGCTCCACACCCTTGTTTTACTGCAGGAATCGGTATCCCCTGGCTTCGGCAGCTGCTCTTCCTTTTCCTTGGGAGCAGCCAGGATTCATGGTACTGGTTATTATAAGCAGCCTGAGACTCGGTAATTCAGTCTGCCTTCTCCGTGCTCCTCCTATGCAATTGCTCCCTGCTTCTTGCTCTTTAAAGGTGTTGGACAAGATGATGAAGTAGATGTTGGCAGGAACGGGCAGAAGAATTTGTTTGGATTGGTTTGGGGTTTTTTTTAGTTTTGGGGGGCGGGGTTGATTTTTTTGTTGTGGTTTTGTTTGGGGTTGTGTTTTGGTTTTTTTTTTCCAACACTGTGTGAACGTTCTGGAGAAATAGCATTTCACGGAGGGGGAATGTCATTATTGCTCATTTCAGACTGGGTAGCTTATTTGATGGATACCCAAATGGCACATCCCGGTCTTTAAAAAAAAAAAAAAACCCAACAAAAAAACCCCCAAACCCCCAACTATCCAGCTAGGTTAAATACCATGTAATTTAAACTGGGTTTGGGGGGAAGGGGAGAGAGGGGGAAATGCCAGCAAACATTGAAATGACTCTCTTCCTGATCTTCCTTGTCTCCAGTTGCTGCAGGAATCCTAGTGCTGCAATTTCAGATTCTTGCACGGATTCTTGGTCGGGGAAGTTGAGGTTTGTACGGCTGCAGGCAACCTACTGCACTGGGCTTTTCGGGTCTTAGAAGATCTGCTTCTTATACTGTGTTTCCTATTTTCAGATTAATTAATGAACTTCTGATAACTGAACTTCCCTTCCAGTGTTTGCAAGGGTGATCCCAGGCACAGAAACTTTCTCCCTGTGTTTTATTGACTGTTCTTTTTGTTTAGTTTCAGTTATAGCCCTGTCGATCTTGTGATGAATTGCTGCTGTCTGCAAGTTTTGGTCCTTTCCATGACCGTTTTCCCCCCCTCTACAGAGGAAGTTGTGTCTGTAAGACAGGAATATGTGTATCATCCTAAGTAATGTTAGGCTCAGTGAAAAAGAGAGTGATTCCAGAAGATGAGGCAATGAAATTGCCTAGTTGAAGGACTTTACATCTCTGTAATGCAGCATCATGTGCTTTCCCCACCCTTGGCCAGATATCTGCAGGCCTTTCCCTAGCCAGAGGGTGACTGTGGCAATGTAGACTACACAGCTCTCTGACTGACTTGCTCAGAAGAAAACGTACTGGTTACCACAGTAAGACGTACCAAACCGGGGCTGATATTTTTTTATTATTATTATTATTNAAATTTGTGGCGTGGTTCTAGAAATCTGTTTCTGTTCTGAAGAAAATCTGATTTTAGGAATTTGGAAGCAAACCCTGTTTGGCAGGGGGTTTCTTTTGGAAGGCTTTTGTCTTGCAGCCCTGTTGTTTCCCAGTTGATTGAAAGTGTGGGGAGAGAAGAGGGAGCTCTGTGGCCTACCTTCAGCTTGGAAAAAAAAGTCTTTGCATTACTTTAATTTGCTTATCACTGGATTTTTCTCAAAAAAACCCAGATCTGTAAAGACCTCTCAGTGTTTCTGTGACTTCAGGAAAGAGTCATACAGGCTCTCTGTGTTGAGTTTACTTTAATTGAGTTTACAAAGCTGGGGAGATTTCAGGCCCTGTGCCCCTCTAATTAAGGCTGGTGTCATTTTAAAAAATGTTCATTGCCCACTTCACTCCACTGAATTTATAGCACTACCTGTAATCAATATCGGCTTCTTTCTTTATTCACTCACTTTTTTTGTCTAATTATATGTTTTCACATTGCTTTCGGATAGGATGAGATAATATCAGGGTATGTTAGTTTTTAGCATGCCAATGATAAGCAATTTCTCCTGTGTCAAAGGTGAGACAGTAAAAGCTGTAAAATATGCACGTTCTGGACTGGCATTCAATATTCCTCCTCCTTTTTTCTACTCTTTCCACCGACAGCCCTTCAGGTGAGCGGGGTGAGGTGAAACACTGTGGTACATCTGCAGTGCAGCCCTCGTGATCGCAGCTGCTGCGTCCAAAGCTGAGCTGCCTTTGTGGAGTACCTGATTTTTGGTATTGGCAGTAGCTCACGACGCCTGGCACGCGGTACCTGCACCTTAGCTAGTAGTGCGACTAGATTTTACAGCTCACGCTGAGGTCTCTGCAATCAAAGTTAAGCTGTTGCCAATAACCTCTGCTTTCCAGTTTACGGTTTATTTTAACTGCAGATCAAACGACCCTACGTGTATTTTTCAATTGACCTACGTAGTTTCTTCTTGTAGTCTCTTTTTATCCCGTGCCATATCGCCGCTATCTTGATTGTGCGTGTGGAAGTGTTTGGGGGCCAGACTTTAAAATAATATTGCTGAAAGAGCTGATTTAAATAGATTTTTCTCTAATTCACATCACTTTGATTTTTACACAGGGTCCCACAACTGTCCACCTCAATGCAGCTGAGAGAAAGATCAAAGTGTAATGTTGAAGCATGGGCAAAAATCTTGATTTGTTTTTTCTCATCCTGTACCCAGTGTTTTCAGTCGCTGTAGAGTCGTTATGTCCATTCGGAAGCCGTAGAGCAGGAGTTAGTGCAGTGCAGCAGGAGTATTTGGCTCTGCCAGAATAAAAAGTGCCACAGCGCGCACACAAACCGAACACAAACCGTGCCTCTCCCTGGATGTGCTCTTTGCTACTGTTACCCATCCTCACAGAAAATCAACAGCATTTAAAGTTTGCTTTGCCTCTTTCACCTGCACGCAGTCACTCACCGCAGCTAAAGCGAGCCCGGTGCTGATTGCGAGGCTCTTGGCTTTGTCAGTGTGTATTTTTGGTTACCTTTCCGGCCTCCCTTCGCTCTGCCTCTGCGATGGCAGGCGGTGCTGTGGTAGATGGCTGTCGTCCCTCAAAATGCTGCCTCTTTTTGCCTTATTCGTTTGCCCCTGGCATTTCAAACGTGTGCACCCTCCGGCCATTCTGTTGTTCACCTCATCTGCAATATACGCCGAGCCTCCAGAGCTGGGGGGGGACTGCTGCACGCAATATTGCCATTAGCACAGCAGGTAAAACTGCAAGGTTATTTCTAGCAGCGTGTTAATGTAAAGGAGCTGATGAACATCATCCCAAACTCATCCCTTAAGATACTGTTGCGTATCTTAAGGAGTTCTAACCTTCAGAACTGTGCTGAAGGGTGCTTGTTCACAGTGTAGGCAGATTTTTATCTACAGCTCTGATTTCTGGTCTAAGCCCCTGTGAATACTTTTTTATTTCTTAATGTTTCATTTGAAAAATTTCTTCTCAGGCTGTCATAGTTGTTGAATTCTTAGTTCCTTGTGTGTGCATAGTTTTTATACACTTGGGTTTGTTTTATATATGAAGTACTGAAATAATAATAATCCTTGTGTTCAACAGTTGATATTCTGCCATTTTTAAGACGATAAACTGTGTAAAAAAAAAAAAAACTTTTTTGAAAGAAGGTGTTTTTTTCTGCTGACTGTAGTCATTTTAGTCTTCCACAGAGATTCTGTAGCGTGAGAACCATTTGTTTGTAGTATAGTATTAAAAATTCTGTGAATTTTGGCATGTGGGGTTGTTCTTTAGGTGCTTTTATTATTTAATTTTTAATTATTTCCCAGGCTATTTTTGTTGGTAATCTATATATAGTCTATTATAATGCCTGATCCTTTGAGAAAGGAGACCTGGAAGGATCGATGGTGCTGTAAAAGAATAATTAGCTATTTTTTCCCTGTTACCCTGGATTGAATTTTCATTCTGTGTTGTATTGACTTTTAACAGTTTATTGAAAATGAGGTTTGAGAAAGTCTGACTCTCACCCGACAGGCTAATCAGTCAATTGCTAATAGACCTGGGATGCTCCACAGCCACCAGCTAATAGATTTTCTATTGTTGTTCCATCCTTGTTGATCAGATAATCTGCTTCGGTAGTTGAGCTGCGGCGTGTGCAAATGGCACTTCTTGGAGCATGAAGACCCTAAGATTTCCTTATACAAAGTTTCCGTTCATTCCCGCTTTGTAATTTGCCTGCTTCTACCGGCTCATCTCCCCTTCCTCTTCCAACTCTGTTTAACACTGCTTATTCAATCTAGAGATCCAGAAAGGTAGGGGACTGATTTTTCTGCAACCTTTATTCTCTTGGCACCCGTGCAACAGCCGGCACGTAAGAAGCGGGAGCGCGTCTTCTTACCCTGGGCTTGGCTGTGCGGAGCGTCACCTCCGCTGTCGGCACGACCCTGCCGCGGCCGTGGCCGCGGCTGCATTCACGAGGCTCCTGGGGGTCCCGGCTGCTCCTTTCTGCTTGGGGCACACGGGTGCAAAACAATTTCTCGTGCTGCGGCTTTACTTGTGTTCAGAGCGCAAGTGCTGTCAGGGTGTGGGTAATATTTTTCTCCTGAAGGAAAGCTGAAGTTTAGAGAGCTCCCTAAAAGCCTGTAATGTGCCGTGAAATATAGGAATGTAAAAATGGACCGTCACAGATGGACATTATTAACAAATGAGTTAATACCAGCGAAGCATGAAAGGAATGTAAAAACGTAGCGGATGATATTGTTCCTCTGTAAGAATTAGACTCTAAAAATAAGCCTTTGAGTTAATCTCACGTATTGCTGCATACTGTGGATCCATCCAGGAAACTATGCCTCCTTGCCTCTGCTAGGACTACTGTGGAAATTAAATAAGGGTCAAAGATATACCCAAAATACTGCCTCAAAGAAGAAGTCTGCCTGGAAGAAGCGTACCTGGGTTCTGTAGCTCTAATATGAGTAAGTGAAGGTGCTTGGAGTTCTGTCAGTAACTCTGCAGTCAGCACCCAGCTCTGTTTCGGCACAGAACTTAGCGCTGGTTTTAGCCAGGATCAGAAGTCAGCAGCTCCTTCTTTTTTTATATATAAGCTTAATAGGCCAACAGGCTAAATTCTTTATCTTCAGGGGTTGGAAAGAAGAGTTCCTTTTCAAAATATAAAGGAGTAAACAGGAAAAACATTGTATTTGTCTCTGTGCAGTGTTTTGAGTACTGCGCATCCCCACCCACCCCACAGTCCTGACAATTTTCATTTTCAGAAATTTTAGCTTACTGAACAGTAAACTGCTGGGATGGGGACAGACACAGACGCGTGCAACCCCTCATACCCTCTCTTCACCCACAGAATGATTTTTTTCATATTAACTGATTGGCGGGGGGACAAATTATTTATTCCTAACGATGCCAAGATATCTTTTTAAGGATAATTCCCAAGGAATGTATTTAAAAGAGGAAAAGTACTACCTTTATGGTCAGTTTTCACTTTGCAAAACTGTAGAGGTCATCTTTAAAGAAAGTATTCCGTGTGGAAGACCTGGGAGTTTTGATGCAGTGATACAGGCAGCATCAGAAATCGTTTATTGAAAGATAGTTGCACCAGAATCCTGACTTTTAGAAACTCGGAGAGACTCTAAATGTAGTTTCTTTTGTTGCCACGTTGATGTGACTGACTGAGCCCTGAAAGCTGTGGCCTTTTAGAGCACTTAGGCTTTGGACTAGTTTGTGTTCTCTGTGTAACCTTCATTGCAATAACAGTAACCCTGCCCTTGATGTGAGGGGTGAGCTTTTAAAATCAAAGTGAAATGAAAATGGTGCTGATTTGGTTAAAATCTCTTATTTCTTTTTAACATCAACACATGAAGTGTAATGGCTCGTTCGCAGTTCTGAGATCTGAGTTTCAACCACGTGGTGCTGTTGGGTGTGAGATGAGAGCAACTCCGTAGCCACTGTCTTGAATGAAAAGGGAGAGAAAATAAACTGGTCCCAGTAGGTTTGCCTGGAGAAGATGATTGATAAATGGAAAATAAGTAGCAAAAGCTGCTGGGGATATTGGGGAGGGGCAGTTTTCTGGTTAAGTGGTGTCTTAAATAAGCTCACAAATGCTTTTTCTTTCTCTGAGTTCTCTGTTTCTGCTGGCTTAAGCTCTAAGTGCATAATGAGACAAAGATCTTTAGCTGATAATACCGTTCATCAGAGTCTGTTAAGCAGCTAGCCAAAACATTTAAATTGTATTGAAAGATGAAGGGCTGGACAACAGAAACCAGAAACTGCCCTGAAGGAATGACCCTGGTTTCACAATTCCTTTTTCAACTCATTATCCTTTCTTAAAGTCCCAGTTTTCATGATGTGCACTGTCAAAAGAACTCATGGGCCTAAGTTTTTCTTGAATTTTGATTATAAGTGTGTTACTTTGCTAAAGATTTAACCGCTTGAGAGCCTGGCCAGGTACGCTCTGTGGGTGTAAGATATGGTCCTCAACTTCTTCAGACAGCATGTTCCCTGTGTAATGCGTAAAGCTGTTACAGACCTCTTGGGAAAACAGGTTTTGTTGTTTTGTCCACACGTGGTCAACCTCCTTCCTGAGAACAGGCAGTGTAAACAGGCAGTGCTAGGTAGTTTTTGGTCTTCGCTGCTTCGATCCATTTGCAAGTTTAGGGCCTAAGTGGTTCAAAGACAAGAGCAGTTGGAGAGCCTTAAACCTTCTCATGTATTATCTTGCCACATCTCTGTTCCTGCAGGAGCCAGCTGGCTTGCTGTGCTCAGTATTATATTCCCAAATTTCACATGTTATGTGACAAATACATATATGTATGTGCTTGTGTATATATATGTATAAGTAGAAGAAACTTAGGTGGAGGGAGAAATTCAAATGAAACGCAATGCAAGAGATTCCAAAAGCTAGAAGACAGTGCAATTCATTACTTTTTCCTGTTCACAGGTCTTATGGTTTACATAATTGATCATAATTTTCTTTAGAATTTTCTGCCTGGCAGTTACTGGATAACTCTTGAGTTTAGACCCAGTGTTAAGCGCCAGTTCAGGCTGTGGAACTGCCCAGACAGCAGTGAAGATACTTTCTAAGAACTCAGGCAGGACGAGTTTGGATCCTTGATACTACGGTGTTTGCTGCTAAAGGCAGGAGATTTCATTGTTCCGAACTGCAGCTAGGCATTACTTGATTCTGAGCTTTGAATCTTTAAAAATGTTGAAGATTCCATTTAAAGAGGGGGCGGGGGTTGGGGAGAAAAGTAGAGAGCGGCAGGGGGAAGAGACAATATTGGAACAGGAACACTCTGGCATCACGTTGCCTGCCAAAGGCCCTAAAAGGTAACTCTGGCTGGAGGTGCACAACCCAGCATTCCGGGGCATGAGAAGGAGCACACCAACTTTTTCACCCCTTTCAGTGAATCTTCTTCCTCTTCCCTTTCAGGCGTCAGCCAGCCTGGTTAGTGTGGTTACTCCCAAGACAGCAAAGTGGGAATAAGCATGCCCTAATTGAAAGAGCAAAAGAGAAGGCAGGGTAGAGATAGGAGTTTCGTGTGTGCGTCTAAACCTCCACTTGAGGATTTTGGCCCGCGATGTCTCGCGAGAGGGCGCAGGGAGCCACCAGGACCCTTCAGCACACCCCTCCTGGTGCGGCCACGATGAGCTGAGCCCGTCCCTCTGCCGCCCTGAGGAGCCGGACTCCAGCACTTGCACACGGTAGTGATTTGAAGAAAAATCAAACCCCCGATTGGATTGCAATTATCTGCACTGTGTCCTGGTGGGAATGTGTCTGTACGTGTGGAATAAGAAGGATTAGTGGTAACGCTCTGCAGAAAGAGATCGTGGAGCTAAAACCACCCAGGCTGTGTGTGACCCGCTCAGAGGCGGCAAGAAAAGCTCCCCTTCCCCTTTGCGGGGCCAGGCGCAATCTGCCCTTCTGCGGTTTGAGTCAGTAACAATCGGCAATTTGTAACAGCCTGGGTTTTGAGAGGGTAATCCCAGGTTAAAAACAAACAAAAGCTGGAAGGAGTCCTGTATTTTGCGATAGCCTTCCCAGCAGAGAGCAAGTTTGTGAAAGAGAAACGGCATATACTATACCCTTGTATTTTTAATGTATTTTCTTTGGGCACTTGTCTCACCTGATCTGGTGATTTATGAACCCCTTTCAATGCTGGAATGCTTTAATTCTTACTTCATTTTGCAAACTACATCAAAGCGTGTTTTGTAGAGCAACAGGAGTATGGATTCTGACAACACTGAATGCCCTTTCTAATTAAAGAATACTGAAACTTAGTACGAGATTCCCAAAGGTGGTGTATGTTTTCAATCTGGGAGTTTCCTGGTGATGAGCCGTGTCATATGAATACTTCCCAAAATTCCAAGTTGCCCGTTGTTCTTTCATTTTTTCCTACCCAATGTCTTAACACCCACCTGATTATTTCTCTGTACAAAAAGCTAGATATGGCGAGGCTGACTGAAATTCCTGACGTACTCTTTGGGAGCTTGATGTATCAGAAACCACGATGGGTTTCTAAGGAAAGCTCATTGACAACGTCTGTCCACGGCAAGCTTCCATAAGAAACAGAACGATTGAGGTAAACTGCAGAGGGAATATTCTCTGGATCTCTTTGGAGATCTCCAAAAACACTTACCACGGTGAAATGGGAAAGATTTATGTTCTCTAGACCACACATAAGCAGCTTCTGATGAAATCATCGCTCTGCCTAAGAGGCGTTTGAAGGAAGAGGTCAGTGGAGCTGCTGCCTGGCGCTCAGAAGCGCGGAGCTCTGCGGATTGGGCCGGGAGGCGCTGGGTGCTGTTGTGGTCCAGCCTCCTCCGGGGAGCTGAGAAAGGCTTGGCCTTGGGAGCCCAGGTTTTAGGTTTCATCTCTCAGGCTGGGAAACAAGGAAACTATTATTTCATTAATCATCTCTCCAAATACGCCTGCGGATTATATGGGCTCCGTTGTTTATAAAGGGAAATTATCTGTTTAATGAGTAATAGCAAAAGAAGGGGAGAGGGGAGAGAAAGCCACTCCTGCATCCATTAAGACAAATTTCCTTGCAGAGAAAAGCGTTCCGTTTCCCGTAATGAATTCCTCTGCAAACAGAAATATATACGAAATGCTCCTGCTATGCTAGTGATGGAAGACAGAGCGTATGTATACTTAATGTATATTAAAATAATTGTGCAATAGGTGTAGAATATGATTAGATGCCACTTCAACATAATTGCATAGGCTTTGTAAAAATGTGGGGTGAGTTTAGCGTGGAATATATTAGCTCAAATTTCTTTAACTTTGTTAATTTGGTGAAAGGCTGCACAGTGCCTAAGAATTCCCTTTATTCCTATGACATTCTTCCTCCTATTCCCGCTCCCTATTTCTTTAATGTAATTATTTCTGAAATCTGTTAATACAAATCTCGTTATGAACACGCTAGGCCCCTAATAGTGTAAGGCTGCAAGACATGAAAAAGCAAGTCATTTAAAGGGTTCTGTGTTACCTTCTGGGGGGAAGAGGGGTTTGTGAAAGTTGTGTTTGCTTGTGACACTAAGTTTGCTGATTACTGTAACAGGAAAGGGCAACAGTGCTAAATAGGCAAAAAGACATTTTAGACCAGAATACAGTGCTTTAGCTCTCATAGGCAAATGAACTGCAGGAGAGGGGGACCACCTTTCTTAGACACAAGGTCACAGATTCAAATGGTAGACTGGAGCCATTGCATTGACTCCTACACGTGCTTTGAAAATGTAGAGCTGAAGCAACCGATTAACACATCTCACTGATGTTAATCAGGAAAATACACCATTTGCCTTTTGCCTGTGTCTGTTAGAGTTCCCTTGAAAAGTCACTAACAGCAGGATCCAAAATACTTTTTGGAGAAAGATGGGGCAGAGGGATAAAAGATGTAAGCGAGAAAAACCGGGAAGGTAGAACTGGTGTGAAGAACAGCTACATTTATATCCGTGCATGATTTGTCATCTTTCTAAAAGTGTTTCATTGCATTTGCCTGTTTGCAGAGTACAAACTGTTTTCTTCCCAAGCCGCAGTGTGCAGAAGCCAAGGATTGGCAGTAAGCTGTCTGGAAATTTGGTATAGCCTATTGAAGCTAGCCTGTACGTGTGGCTTATACGTTCTGCATGTTCACATGGTGGTAAAAAAGAAATAGAGAATGAATTGGCACCTGCTGGGGTGGTATTATTTATGTTGTATCATCGTAATGTACCATTTGGTGGCCCTGTGAGCTCCACAGCTGCATTAGTATGAAAAGAAGAGACTTTGCTGTGGTTGTGGAATACATTTTCAAGTGTTTTAATCTGCTTTCCAACTTTTGCACTTTAGGATATAGTTCCTTCAGTCCTAGATTATTGTTTTACTTAAGAGACTTTGGGAAACTCAATTCTCAGTAGGAGTTTCATTTTCAGTCAGTTTCTATACTGAAATTTGGTGGCGGGGCAGAGTAAACTGAGTAATTCCAATTGCCGCCTTTGAATTTGTGTTAAAATGCAGCACTCTGCTTTTTCCACCTTAACTTTTAAGTGCTGGTATGCTCTGCTCTAGCAATGGAGGGTAAAAAGAGTAGTTTTATAACAGGAGGAGGAGAGACACAGGCTTTCACAGGCTCTTAGTCACTTGTGCTCTTCAGACTCGCCAGATAGTCCTGGTCTAGGGGGAGAATGACCTGAGGACCATCAGCGTGCAGCAGTTGGGTTGATAACTGCGTGCCGTAGGTACTGTGATACGCGACCGGCTGCGGGTCAAAGCAAGGTACCTCCTGCTTTCATAGGCCTTACAAGCCCTTTACACACGTGGACCCGGCAATCTTGGTTAAAATTAAATGGGTCTCAAGTAACACATAGTTACTTTCGCTAGCTTTCTTCCAACTTCTACAAAAAGTATTATAGAAAAGTATAGATATATTTAGGGGAGATATCAAAAGATAGTGATAACATTCTTATGTCGGAACTAAAAGAGTTGTTCTTAACTTTTTTTTAAACTTAATGTAGTCTAGCAAAAGGGAAGATGACCTTTTGAATACAAACATCACAGTGGAAATGATCTAACAAGCATTTTTCTGCCGCCTTTACCCTTTCCAAAGCATTTACTGCGGTTGCTTTCTTTGCACTTAGATCAGGGTTTGCTGTCGTTGCCACACACATGTTGTAACTTAACCTTACACTTCATTACTGACCAAAAGCAATCATTGCAAGCACAACCCAAACATTCTAACTTTTAAAAGGAAAATAAAAATATGATGTTTTTTATAACCAATAAATGTATTTTTTGAATAGTAGTATAGCATCTGTAAATCAGCATTCACTTCCCTTAGGTCAAGGAATTCTTTTGAGCCTAAATTGCCTGAATTTTTTTAAAGGGATTTTTAAAACAAAATTCAGTAGTACCCAAATGATTAAATGCTGCAGAAATCTACAACAGTTTATCTGTGGTTTATTAAAAGTATTGAAAAGTTTTCTTTATTGCATTATAAATTTTTTCAGGGTAACTTTTTCTACTGTATCCCCAAGGTTGTCACTGGGACTTCAATTAAGGTTGGTTGAAATCACAGCATAAGTAGTTTACGGTGTTGCACATTACATCTTATTCCAGTTCTGTTCTCCTGACTAGTCTCACAGCACTGTGTAAACCATTTTATCCTCCCACCATGTTTCTCTTACTAGTGTGCACCTTTTCTCTCCCCCTCTGGTTCTTGGGTTTGTGTTTGGTTTTTTTACTGGGTGTTGTAGGTGCCTTGGGCCAGGAACAGCCTTTCTGCTCTGTGTATGTCCTAGCATGGTAGAATGACCAATCTTGCTTAAAAACCTCTGGGTTCTACTGTAGTAGTAATGAAAATCATAAATAGTAAATAACAACCCTATAAGCACTTTCTAGTTTACCACAAACAGCTTTTGTTCATAATACATACCTTGCTTTCTTTTTTTTAAATTAATGAAAATATGTGAAGGCAAGATAAAAATCCCAGAGTACTCGGATACAATTAAAAAATAAATCGGCTCTTGGGAAGAAACACTGTGCACTTGAGTCACTCGAAAGAAAAAAAGAAAGTGGGTAGAAATGCTGTATTGCTGTCTAGATGGAAAACATGTCAAATATGCATGAAACTCTTGGCCCAGGGGGTGGGGAGGTTGAGAAATGGAATGCGGTTTTTTTATCAGCTAAAAGAGACCATTTGCTTTCAGCCTCACCTCTAATCCTGATAAAAGAGTTTATTGAACTCAGATGTTTTTCAAAGAGAATTGAAGGGCATGCTCTAATTTTATTTCTCAGAGAAAGTTGAAATGATGGTGTTGCCTTCATGTTCTCAGTGCTGCTTCAGAGTTGGAAAAAAAGCAGGAACAAAGCAGAAAAAAAACCCACCCTGTCTGCTCCCTCTTCCCAGGCCTGGTGACAGCGTGGTTTTATTTAACTCTGTCTGTACTTCCATGCCCTCTAGTAAAGGGGCATGGAATTCTGCACAAGGCTGTTGAATCTCCCCTTGCGTGAGCCACGGGGGAACGGCCCATTCTGCTCCGCAGCTTTCACAGAACCGGGTGCTCAAAAGCCCCTGAAGGAAGAAACCGCAACCGGGGACTCGGCAGTTTCCCTCTGCATCTGCAGTGAGGAATCCCTTTTACAAACAGCACCACAACTGCAGTTTCACGTCCTGTTTCAGGCTTTGCTTTGTCAACTCCCGTTGTATACCATGGCCTACTTCTGAGGGCTCTGTGAAAGACACAGAAAAGTGAGGTTGAATATGCTGTGGAGAACCTTGCATATGGTTTAAAAAATAAAAAAGTCCATATATCCATTAGCCATTGCTTAAGGAAATAGCAGTTGCACAAATTGGAAAAGGGGAAATACCACAGCTGTTTCTCTGGACAGGTTTTCTAGAAACCTTCCCCGTGAAATGCTGATGGACACGTTGAAGACACTGGATGTGTCTTCAGGAGAGCAGGGGAAGGACTTTTTACTAGGGCATGTAGTGATAGGACGAGGGGGAATGGCTTTAAACTGGAAGAGGGCAGGTTTAGATTAAACATGAGGAAGAAATTCTTGATTTTGAGGGTGGTGAGGCACTGGAACAGGTTGCCCAGAGAGGTTGTTGAGGCCCCATCCCTGGAGGTGTTTCAGGCCAGGCTGGATGTGGCCTTGGGCAACCTGGTCTAGTGGGAGGTGTCCCTGCCCATGGCAGGGGGGTTGGAACTCGATGATCTGCAAGGTCCCTTCCAACCCAAACCATTCTATGATTCTATGTATGTGGCAAAAGATGTGTGATATTGTAATGGTTGCTTTAAAGAAATGTTGAAGGACATGAGGTTGCATTCATGCAGCAGAGAATCATGCACACGTTATGGTCACGTGGTTGTTAATCGTTACTTTTCCTTTTGGACCTTCACAGACAATCAATAGATGAAAGGAGTTGGGGGTTCTAAAGGAACTTGTCCTTTTTTGTAGAGAAGGAGTAGGTTTTCCTTCCCTGTGACTGCTAAAGGAATTCATCATACTTTCATGTCTGTTCTTTTTTTTTTTTTTTAATAGACCAGCTTTATAGTTAGTCTGTAATACACACTGCTACTTCTGCCATCCGAAACACCTCCTGGTCTGTTTGAAATTTATAATTTTTTTATTTGCTGAGTTAAAAAAACGTCTATTTCTTGTGTACCTTTCGTTATAAGACTGGAATTATGTAAAAGGCTCTTTGAATGCCTTGATAAAGACAATTTACGGAATGAGCAAAAGGCCACTGAAAGCTTAGGAAGATAAAAGGATGGTGCGAAGACGTTTCTTTTGGGGTTTTGGCAGTCAGTGGATCAGATCCTGTATCATTCATTACTTGGAGGCAGTGAACAGTGCCTGCTGATTGATCTTTTCTGCTTAGTATGTAATACTGAAGAGTTGAGGATTCTTCCATTGTATAAATTACTTCTGATTATTTTTTAGTTTCTCCTAATCTACTTGTAATTAAGAGAGGATGGAGCTTTTCAATCAACTGCTGGCGAGGAAAGATTAATTTAATAAGCTTGATCTTTTATCACATAATAAATTGTAATAGGAAATGTCATTACTCTGTTGCAGTGTTTGCTGGTTACCTGTTCTGACATTTGTTTCTTATCCACTATTCACAACTTGTGAGCCATCTTTTTTGTTTCTAATGGGTTTTCTGCCTCTTAGTTCAGTTTGCCAGTGTGGTAAATTCATCCTTTCATATGGCAAGTCCCATCTTTGTATTATGCATGAATCTTCCTTCTTTTCAAGGCCCTCGGGTCTCCAGGTCCATAAATATTCCATGAATAGAAAGCCCCTTATGCTTCCCCTCTGGACTGGAAGTGGTTGAGAAAGAGGAGAGGTTACAGAATAAGGGGATGGGGCAAATGCTAAACAATTCTTCCGTTAATTCTTTTAAAAAAAAAGAAAAATCTTCATGTCTTTTTCCTTCGCCCTCTACTTACAGCATGTTTGGGCTGCTTTTTGCACTGGAGTGGGGCAAGAAACTATTTTATTATGTAGTTCCTGACATTTCTAATGTCCTTGGAACAATTTTAGTGTCAAATATCAGAGAATGGAAGGAGGAGTGATAATAATGGTTTGGAGTCATCTTGTTGTTAATAGGATGTTATTTGTGTAATTAGCCAGTGAAGATGTAACGGTATAGCACAGAATGTGGCTGTAGCATGCAGCATCAATAATAATAGGGGGTGAAATATTTATGGTTTTCTTCTGCAGGTAACAGTTGTAGTTTTAATTGTTCATTTTTAAGCATCCATATGCTGTTTCTTTGTCTTCATGTGGTTCAGGGTTTTTTTGTGTAGCTTTTGTAACTCTTAAGTTCCCTTCCTATTGCCAGAGCAGCACCTGCTGGCTAGAATTGATATAATTGCCATCTTTAGGAAATAATTCATCTGCTTTATTTCCTATTTATTCAGGCTGTTGCCATATCAGTGTCTTCCCTTAGATTTGAAGAGTTGCACCAATTGCTAATGCAGAGAAATCACCATCAGTACCTTGAAGAACGGTCTAATTTTTCTGCAGGAAGTACGAAACACAGAGTGCAGTGATGGGGTTAAAAGTACTTTTGTACTCCCTTTTCCCTGATACACAAGCTTTTCCTCCTAGACATACTATTTCTGGTCCTATCACAGTTCTCATGCCAAAGTAGAGCATCTCTGAGCTTCATCTCTGTTCCTTAACATATGTGAGCCAACTTTCAAAATGCCCACACGATCTGATGTTTGGATCTGTGCAGTAGATGCCATTAGCTGGAAAAACAGTGATGGAGATAGTGGGATGAAAAGCAATGGCTCAGACTGTGCAGGGAATTTTTGTCCTTGTTGAAATGCCGTCAGTATTGTGTTATCAGAGAAGCGCTAACACGAATCCCTTAAGACACGCTAAGAGAGGGAATGTGATGATGAGGGATATGCTTCCCCTACAATTCCCCCACTGCATTTGCACAAAAAAAAGAAAGTGAGGTACCCTTGCACTTTTTAAGTTATATTGTGTATTTCTGAGAAAATTAGTTTTAGCTGTGAAAGTTATAAATAAATACGCAAAATGAAATAGTGCAGTGCCGGCTGATGTCCAGCTGGGACTTACCTGAGGCACTGATGTCCAGCTGGGATTTACCTGAGGCACCACGTAGACATTTTGTGAAAGAACTGGATTTAGCCCATCTGTGGACACTTAAAATTTTGGGAAAAGATATCCTTGGAAAGTGATGCAATCTGGTATGTGGCAAAGAGTGAAAATGTATCTGAGAAACATTTTTATGAGGCTAAGTATGAGGTTTGTCTTTAGCAAGTGTGATTTTATAGTACCCACAGAAAGGCAGAAGGGGAAGGGAGACTGGGAACAATCTTGTGTGGCCTTGGCCAGGGAACAGAACCTTTATGAGAGAAAAACATGAGTTGTCCAGGAGTCCTCTGGTGCTCACCTCCCTTGGGCTCACCAGCACGCACTGAACTGGCTCAGGAGTGGCAGTATTTTAAAATCTTTATTGTAAAGCGATGACTTATATGCGAAATTTTTGAGTTTGTTTCTTAGGTTGGTGGGCAGTTACATGTGACGGTGGGATCTGGCTGGGTAAGTGGTGAGCTGTGACCCAAGTCCTACAGACTTTCCAAATTACGCAGAACCAGAAAGTCATGTGGCTTGTACAGCACTATGGAAGAAGTTAGTGGCAATCAAAAACACTGTTTGGGTCTGCGTTTCTCCCCTTGCCCATGCTGTCTGTTTAAATCACGTGAAGACAAGATAATGCTGTAAACAGTGACGGCAACAAATAAATGATAATTAGACCTCTAAAAGCTAAATGCTCACAAGTGTAAGCACTGCACATGCTCTTCATTGTGATGTCTTTTATACAACCACAGAAAATACGAATTTGATCCAAAGAGAGACTCTTCACAATTAGAAACTCAAACTTTTCACCTTGCAGTTTATCACTCCTCATCCCCCGGACTTCAGCTAGCTGTAGGTAACCGCTTCCTGTTTTTTCCTTAGTCTGAAACCTCAAATCTTAAAAGTAAACTTTGCATGTCTCAGAAGTGTGCACATTTCAACACAACCACCTGCTACTCTCTGCTCTAGAAATGAATTTGCCATTTCGTAACAGTTTGGTGAATGATTTGTTGAGCTATTTAAAAATCTGAAATAAAAGAACACAAAGTGAACAGGTAATTTATTACGCTGTTTCATACTGAGAGTGGGAAGAAAAAAAATAAGCAGCTCACTAAAGAGGTAAAAACTTGCTCTTATATGCACTTAACATATTTTCTGTTGTTTTGCTTGCATATGAGATGACTTAACTATGCAGTATAGCCTGAACTTAGCTGCACGGTGTTTACGCTCGCTGTGTTTTGTCACCTTGTGTTGCTGTTGCCAAGAGCAGTAGGAAGGGCCAGAGTGGATTTTTACAGAGCACAGCGTATTGTTGTCATCACTGTTCAACTTAACTTCTAATTATTCTATTATCTCTGCTCCTGAAATACAGAGATTTTTCGGGGTGAGTGCTGGGGGCTGGAAGGGGGAAGGGAAAGAGTATTCTTAGCCAGGAATGTGGGGTTAAACCTTTTTCTTCCCTGCTTTGCTTGCTGCTGCCCTGACCTCTGATAAACTCCAGGGGAGTTCAGGACTGGCGCAGAATCTGCTCACGTTTGAAAGCTCAGCGTTTTGAGCTGGGAATAATTTACTGAGCCACTTTCTGCCTGCTGCTGAATGACTGAGGTGGTGAAATTTAAAGGGGGAAAAGGAGTTGTAGAGAGGATTAATGGGGGTGGAGGGGACAAATTTAAAATGGTTCTGGCAACCCCATTTACTTGTGAAATCCTGTGTCCAGCAGCCATGTACGTGACTCGGTCCTGTTGTGGCTCTTGTGAAGAGAATATAACAACCTAGCCTGGGTAACTAAACTGTTAATTAAGCTGTCGTAGGGGGGAGGTGAATGAAAGCCCTGGCATTACAGGAGTGTTTTTAGTATAATCCTTAGTTGTTCATTGAGCAGTTGCCCAAATAGGTTTCAATTTGTAGAAACAACAGAGTATGCATATGAAACTTCATCTATTTATTTGTATAAATATCAGTTTCCACTGCAACTGTGGGGGCTGAGCAGCCAGAGGAGGAAGGAATGCCACCCCACAGCGCTCACACCTGACCAGCTCAGGTGCCCTAGTTGGGGGAGATATTTGAGTTTCCTTATGTCTGCACACCAGCAGGCACAAAACAAAGATGTTTGAGATCCCGATCTATGGCTATTCCAGGACAGGGTGCCTCATAGCAGAGCACCACCGTGGTCTGCTTTGGGGAGAGGTGGCCGCAAGCACAGTGCGCCCTGGGGAACTCCGAGACGTGCTCGAACGTTGCGCGGCCAGACCAGTCCCTCAGCATTCACCCCTGGTTTCCAAGAAGTTTGGTGAAGACCCTTGCACTCAGATCCCCAAAAGGTACAGCTCCACCAGCGGCACAGCGTATTCTTCTGGCTTTGGGAAGGGAGAAGTAGGGAGTGTTGGTAAGGATTTCAGAGTCTCCTAAAACATTTGATGTGTGTCTCTTTGGTAGGAGAAGAGGACAAAGAAAAGGGCAAGTCCAATAGCAATACATCATGAAATAGACCTAAAGAGGTTATGTTTTTGTTTGTAAAGGAGTGGGTTACTTTACAGTGCACCGTGAATGAGATAAAAACACTTCCAGGCAAAAGCTTGAACAAAAAAAAGAAGCCCATGTGAAGCAGAAAGACTTTGCATTGACATTTGGTTTTTTATTTGCCTTATATCATGATCTTTTAATTAATTCTTTTCTTCATGTTTTATTGTGTTTATTCTAAAACGAGCACTTGATTTTTGTGCCTAGTTTCGAGTCTTGTGACTTTATAGGTGTTGGTCTCCCTTTACTTTGGAAAAAGGTCAGTTGATTTCATAAACCTCTGAAATTCCTCATCTCGCTTTTTAGGTGCGACTTAACACAGAAACTCTTAATTCGACTAGAGAATTTTTCAGGCAGACGTAAATGAGCAGAAACTGGAATTTGTAGCTTTAACTGTAGTATTTTCTCTGAGAGTCCAAGATAGTACAGGTGCTGTTGAAGCAAACCATAAAACCGTCAGCTGGTAGTTGCATTCTAACATAGTTTTGTTAGTTCTAACATAGTTTTGATTTGAGCCAAGCTAGGTAAGTGCAGGTTAATGAGCTCTTTCTGTGACCTGCCCTATTCTTTCTGATCAAGCTCTGATCCGACGCTGCCAATTGTGCCAAAAGGTGGTGTGATTTTGCAGCAACCAAGGAGCAGGATGGGACTTGCCAAATACTTGTACGCTTGCGACTGATGCCAGAACTAAAAAAACCCCAGCAGCTCTGGCTGCCTTATTGAAAATGTTGCTTTGTATTTTTCCTTCCTCTTTTGTCTTGCTTTCTGACAATGTCGCACAGTTGCAATGGCAGCCTCTGGCTGTCCAACTGTCTTTTTTGTTGCATGGTTTATAGCAGGAAAGGAAAGAAAAAAAAAAAGAAAGAAAAAATACTGTGCAGAAATTCAGTCCTTTCCCCACCCCCATTCCCTGTTTCAGGAAGAACAAGCAGGTAGGAGATTTGGGACTCTTAAAAGCTTTAATTTTTAAGCTGGGGGTGGAAGGAACCTGACTAAATCAGTCCATTGGCCTCCTCTTTCTTCGCCCTCTTTCTATTCCTGGTTTTCGTACGTCCTTTCCCCTTGGATTCCTGTCAACTGGTTTCTGTACCGTTTCATTGCCTACAGCCAGCGCCGCAGCTCCCAACCCGGGGCCGAGCGCAGCGATAAATCACGGCTGCCGCTGTGCGCTGGGAAGAAGGATGCTTTCAGTGAGCTCGGGGCTTGTAATGCAGATGAACGTCTCAGCCTCTCCCGGGAATGCTGGGGAGAGCAGCAAGAGGGAGGGAGGCAGAGCTGTGTCTCCATTCAGGAGCCGTCTCGCTGTTTGTAACTCGCCTTTGTTAGAGTCCCAGTCAGGTCTGCCTTGGGTCACACATTTGCACTTGTTTTGAATAAGGCAGAAGAACCCTTGAGAGACTGCATTGCCAAAGAGGGCTGGGGCAGAGCAGGGAATGCATTTGGGGCTTGGGAAAGCAAAGGGAGGGAGAGCTAAAGCTCCTCCAGTGCTGCAAATGAAGGTCAGAGGTCTCCGATGACCTTGCACTGCCTTTGTGACCTTTTTAAGGCTGTTGACTGTGATGATTTCCCTGCCTGAGGGATCGCTGGCATCTGCAGGCATTCCAGCAGTTAAACACCTGTGCGTTTGCTGCTGACATTTCATTAGGACGAGTAATGAGGCTGGATATTAAATGTCTACCTTTCTGACTGGTCAGGAGACTAAAGAGGGGAGGGCAGCTACAGCATGTCTTGGGGCTTGTGAAATCCTCACAGGGAAAGTAAAGCTCTCTCCCCTCAGCCCTGCTGCGGAGAGCCTCACCCTGTCCTTGCCCTGCTGCACTGTGGCTGGGGGCTGAAAACTGTTTTCCCATTTTTACAGTTTTTACAGCCATGGCATAACTTCCTTATGTCTGTCTCAAGTTCTTCCTAGAAGGATAAAAATTCACTAAAGGTTCCCCCGGATAAATGCCTGCATCAGTGCAAAAGTTTATCCTCTAGCCTGCAGTTCTGGGTAATTCTCCTCTGTGCTGGATCCAGCCCTCCGTGATGCCAGATTGTGTCCCACAGCAGCGTACGGCGAGGGCGTGAAGGAATGCTGCAACAGCCTGGGCTACGAAAAGCGTTGCTCTCCTCTGCTTGTGGGCCAGGGCTGTTCTCAGCCAGCAAGCTGAAGGGCTGGGAAGCAAGCTCAAAACCTGGGAGCTTTCTACCTTTAAATTCAGCAAATTATCCTAGGGGATTAAATACCTCTGTGCTCATTTCAGTCGTTAAAGAATTGTGTGTGTTTTGAAGTTCCTTCTGCAACTGATACTCCTATGCCGCAAACACTTTTTCAAACCTAATAAGTGTCAGGCTGTGATGGGCAAAACAAACAAAACCCCCAGAGTGGGAGAAAGGTGTCTCTACCTACAGTCTGATCTTGCAACAAACTGCACCTCCACATCTAAATCCTTTTGTGCCGCTATAGGGGAGAGCGGGCTTATCCTATACGAACGTGAAAGGGCCGGATTGCTGAGAAGGGTGTTCCTGTGCACTGCTAAGATGTCCAAAACGGATGCAAAATCTTTTTCTGGGAGTGCTTTTTCACAACAAAGGCAGCTGTCATTTTGCAGTTGTTTTGAGCTCTATTGGAAAACAATCTATTGACTTGCACCAATGTTTAGAAAAATTGATGTCTCTTTGTTTACGCAGTGTCATAAAGATGTGCTACCCTTTGCCAGACAGCTGGCAAGCTCGTATACCGAGCAGCTGAGTTTGAGGTGGTTTAGATGTTCTGGTGGAGATGCCTTCCTAAATTTTAGGAGGTACTAAAATTATACTCCAACAGGCAAAGATGGGCTTCCACAACCAGTCCTGCCCTCTGATCAAAAAGTTACTGAAATAAGTGGAACAGTGATGCTCTTTTTAACTTGGCTGAGATTTATATGTGGACTTTTAAATAAACCATTTGACACTGTTGGCTGAAAGACAAGATCAATGTCCCTCAAGTTTGCATTAAGTTTAATTGGAGGCATGCTATGCTTCAGTCTATCAATATGGAGTGTTCAAAATGAGTTTACCAAGGTATAAAGAACAGTTAGCTGGGGTTTTTTCCAGCCCTAGGGAAATTAATACAAGATTGTTTTATTCCTTTTGTTGCGGATGCACAGGACAATATTTTCATGAGCAGCGTTTTCATTTCTGACAGTAGCTGGCCTATAAATCACTTTGGCATAAAAGTATTGTTGGGATTTGAAAATTGCATGTGTCTTAGGTAAGTGTGCTCCTGCCATCGGGTCAGGAGTGTACGTACAGAAAGTCTGAGCGCTGCTTGGACTGTTTTATATACACATGAATGGAACAGTAATTTTTTCCTTGTTCCCAGGTATCCATGTGTTGGTTTTGTTATGTGTCTTGGTTTCTTGCCTTTGCACTACTGCAGGCATTGGTGTCCTTGAAGATTATGAAGGGATATGTGTTTGCGTGTTTCCCATTTCACTATAGCCATGCCTTATCCGCTACGGCCCTTAGTGTTTTCATCTCTGTTCAGTGTTTCTGGCCCTACTCGCTGTCCTTCTCCCGTGGCAGAGCTGATACACACACTTAATTGGTTCAGGGTTATGCTCAGTCTGAATAGAAAACTCCCCTGGAGACTACAGTTCAGTCACTTTTACAGACAGCCACTATGGGCCATTAGATACTGACTTGGACTGAGCTGTCCTCCCTGCTGCCTTCAGGATGTCATGAGCATCGTTGGTCCCCAAAGCTTCCATTTTCTCCTGGTTCCACCAGCGGCGATGTCTCCTGTGCTGCCTGTGAGTCAAGTGACTCCCGAGAGGATTTTGTTTCTCTTCATCTTCTGCTTTCCCAACATCAAAAGTGTCCCGAGTGAAACACCTGTGCAGTGTTTCACATTTGTGGTTGTGCATTGGACACGAGAAGCAGTGAGCTCCTTTGGCATGTTGCATCTTGGGATTAATTGCCACTAATTGGCCACTGGACCTTTCTCTGCTGCATGATCAAGTGAACAGGATAACAGTGTCACAGCGGTCCCAGGGGGGACCATGAAAGTGTGTGCTGGGCAAAGGCCTCTTGTCTGTCACCGCTGGAGTAGTTTATTGAGGAAAGCGATAGAAGGAGAAGGGGGAGGAATGTTTTTATTTGCTTTTAGAACAAGAGTGATAAAATTCATGGTTCTCACTCTGACAAAATGTCAGAGTATTTGCAGCTACATTGTATTTCCCTAATTTCTAAACAAGAATGAGAGCGAGACCTAGGTGGACTTGAAGTTCTGTACTGGTAACGTTAAGACTCCTCCCTCTCCCAGTTTCGGAGCTGGGCGCGAGTGTCATGACATGGACGTTCACAACCTACTTAGATTTTTGTATCTACTGACCTCTAAATCTTTTATGCTACTTTATCTCTTGTAAATACATGTTTAGCTAAAGATTGCCTGGGTGTGAATACAGGTTTCATCACCAAAAGTCTTTGTAGAGTGAAGATAGAGCAGAGGGGAGGAAAACTCAGGCAGACTTCTTGGAAGACTCTGGAAAGGGTTTTGGAATCACAGAATCCATGGAGAATATACTTTTCAGGAGCTGGTGGCCCTTTGTTAATTAAGACTTTTCTTTCTTTTGGAGTTGACAAACAGAAAAAGAAAACCCTTATTTTAATGCAGTTCCTGGGGCTGGGGGAGAAACCAAGCAGGCTGGTGTTCAAGCTGCCTCGCAGCCAGAAGGTGAGCGAGAGCTGTGGGTAACCGTGGACAAGCCATGAGCGAGGGAGCCACGTTCCCAGCACCAATTCCGTTGTCCCAGCCACTGTGCTAAGCATTATGTGCGTGTACTTGGTGGGTATTTGTAAGTCATTTTTAAGCCAGTAGTACTGTGGTGGAGAGAAGAGCAAGTGGGCTTCAGATCACCTTTTCTTTAGTTGGCTGGTTGAGTTTTTCCCCATACGGCTGCTGTCCCACAGTGGGTTTTGTTTCTGTTGTTCATTGGCAAGTCTGGCACCGGAGTCTGGAAATGGCACAGACAACTAAGAGAGAGAAGAAGGGTGTTTGGCTGGTGTTGAGCACTGACCGTGCAGAGCTTTTAAACTGGTGGTGACAGCAGTGAGGTGGTGTGAGCGAACAGCAGCAGAGAGATCTCCTGAACCTTTGCTGGGAGCTCAGCTTCACCCATTCAACTCATCAGCAACAGAGTTTTGAAACTAGAGAAGAAGATATGGAGGACACAGTTTGTTTGCCCTTGAAGTAAGATTATAATTTCATGGACAGTGACAAATTCTCTGAAATAAGGCGGCGCTTTGGCTACTTAAAGTGCTTGTTGGCTCCGGCTGTGCCAGAGCAAGTCTGCCACTGTAGTGAGAGATTCTGAGAAGAAATACTGAGGGAAATCAGCAAAATCCTTGTCATTTGGTGGAACAGAGTGGCATAAACATGGGTGGGTTTTTTTCTGCTGAGCATCGTATAAACCGGTAACAGACAGTTCCTGTTTTCAGATGCCTGCAATGAAAGATTGGAGGAACATAGGCACGGGGAAGTGAAATGGTGCTGCTGTAGCTGTGCACCAGGACAAGGGTCTGAGAACCCTTGTGCTTTACGATCCAGCACTCTCTCAACTAGACAGGGCGGCCTTTGCCTCGCTCTACCACCTTCTTTTCATTCAGAGCAAACCTTTTGATCCCCTTTTCTCATAACAAAACTTTCTTAATCCTAATATATGCTTGAAAGGAAGAAAAACACTTTACAAGAAAAGTTGTTACAAATAGTACTAAATATTTTTGTTTTTCTAAAGTAAACATCCCTGTAATGAAGTAACTCTGAGGTACGCTCTGTCCGGCTCCTTGAGAACAAGCTGCACTGAATGCAGAGTGGGATTCTAAAAGGTGCGGGATGTTGATCTAATTCTATGGTCACTGAAGTCAAAACTATGGATTTGAGTAACAGCGTGTTTATGTCCATGCTCGCTTTGTTTCAGGAAAACAAAGAAATTTTCAGTCCCCCAAAACCGCCTGTCGGTTTCAAAGACCAAATGGAATGGCCGATGTATCACAGTTGTGATGGATTCTAGATTTTCTTCTGGGTTCTGAAAAATACTTTTTAGTGTTTAGTAAAACAAATATCCCAATATTGCACTTAAAAGCAATTCCATGAGAAAAAGTTTCACTTCTATTGCTTGAACAGGTAACATTTTTGGAGATACCTGATAACTGAGATATCTACTATTTTTCAGTTTCCTAAATATGGTAACTCCAAAAGTGTAATACTAGATTCTCTTTAAATGTGTCTGGGGGAGAAAACTGTAATTTCATCAGCCCAGTTCATACAGTAACAGAAAATGATACAGCTTTAGTGACAATTAAAAGGAATCATTATAGTTTCATTCCATACAAAGCTTTTTATGAGCAAACTGAAAAAAAACCCCATAGCATTTACCATATGGTTTTATTTCAGTGAAATGTTAGTTTATTCTAGAAGCGGTGAAACTCATCTAGGCTTTTGAAAAATGTTTTTTTTAGTGGAACTGGTTTTCATCTTCTTTTCAGATTGCACAAGGGTTGTTGGGAAAAGGTCTCAACGGGCTCCTCTGCCAGCTGGCCTCGCACCCACTTCTGCATCTGCATCTGATGCTGTGTGAGATCTTGCCCAGATCATACCATATTTTGCTTTATTCATCCCTGCCCGTAGAAGGGAGACAATATTGCTGTACAATTGCGGCTTTTGAGATTGAGGGGATACTCTGCATAAATGCCAAGTGATGATATCATTTGAGTCTGAGCTATGAAACGAGGTGAGCTGTGTTCGTGTC
Organism: Chionis minor; assembly: GCA_013398295.1. NCBI lineage: Eukaryota > Metazoa > Chordata > Aves > Charadriiformes > Chionidae > Chionis > Chionis minor. Next base: position 920,073 of record VZSF01004963.1, read on the forward strand.
ACTCCGTGCCCATGCTTTGAACTAAAACCCTGCTTAAAAGCTGAAACAAGGAACTCTGCTGCCTTGCCACACCCAGCCAAGGCCCAGGTCTGCAGACAAGGTTGCCTTTTTATTTCTTTTCCGTAAGGAATTCCTTGCAGTGGCGAACACTAACTGGGTTTTGCTCCCTTATAGTGTAGTTGGCTGATTACCTGATCCGGGTGTGAGGGTTTGTTAATCCTCAGGCAGTGGGAATTAGGATTTTTTAAATGGAAAAAGAGCATTTTAAATGGAGTATCATATTGTGTTATTGTTGTGTTATGCTGTAATTATTAAACTTGGAGCTTAAGCTGGGAAAAAGTTCACTTTGTAGCTGTTAAATTTTGTCTCCCCCTTGTACCAATAGATTTGTCTCCTTTTTGTTTCCTTGTTGCTTCTGCTGCACTTGTTAACCTGGGAGAACTTGCATAATTTCCTTGGCAATGCCACATACCTCTAATCTTAATGCCCATTACTGTCTGGCTCGCGGATCCTATGTAGGTTTCTCTAATACACTGCAGAAGGTGGCCAGCAACAATCTTTCTTCTTTATGCCTCTGCAGCTCTAATCCTGCAGAAGTCCTCGCTTGTAAAGATAAAGGTACATTTATCCTCTTTAATGAGGCAGCAGGTCTGGAACTGCGAATAGGTACTGAGTTATGTCAGCAGAACCATATAGGGACTAAAATGTTATTGCTGATAAAGACAAAGTGGGACTGAAGGAGCATCTGCACTTTAGCTAGTTCTAGCCTGCCCTGAAGAGTTGCTTACGTTCATTTGTAAATTATGTAAAAATTAAGAAAAAAAAAAAACAAAACCCAAAGAAAACATTGGTTTTGCCAGCACAGTGACACAGAGTATGGTGTGGGCTGGTAGTGAGAGAGGAGGTCCTTCAAACTGGGGAGGAGAGAGTCGTAATTTGCTTAGTTGGTTTTAAATGTCTGGCCCCAGAGAACGTAGTCCCAATTATGCAAAAAGGCCGATTGGGAAGCGAGTGCCCTTCCCTGGCGGTGCCTGGAGTCCGTGGGGTGGAGCACTGGCGTTGTATGGCTGCCCCTGCCGTTCGGGCAGTGCCGGCATCCTGATCCGTGGCTCCCATCTTGTTCGTACTTTGGGTTCTGGATTATCCCTGGTTCAAAATTCAAACCTTAAAGATCACGCCAAACATGCATAGGTTACGTAGTTGTTTTTTGGTGGGTGTTTTTTTAACTTTTTCTGATTAATCTCATGGAGTAAGAGCAGCTGTTCTTCTTTCTCCTTAAGCTTCCACCCCTCCCCAGCACCGTTTGTCCTCATGAGCACCTTCCCTGACAGCCAGGCTGGAAGCTTTGACTACTAGAATACAGCTGTCCTGCGGCAGATTAAACGCCTGTCTTAACACCATGTCTCCAGTGCTGATCATAAAGAGATCTCTACAGATAACTGAAACAAGGCAAGGGTGTGTGCTGCTTCCCCTCAGTAAGCTCTCCTGGTCTCCAGCTATTTAAAGCTCAAGAGATTTCCTGAACTCGATGCAGTTTGTACTGTATTTAGTAATTCTCACTGGATTTTTCTTCCTTGAGTTTTCCCAGTCTGCCATTAGTATGGCTCTCCTTTGGCAGTGCTTTCCGTAGGTGCCTGTGTTCCTATATTACCCACAGCATGACAGATTTGCTTACTGGTTCTTATTTGGAATTTGGTTTGCCATCTCTTCATCTGCCGCCCCAGCTCTGAGAATGGACGAGATGGAGAACGGTTGCTTCTCCGCTGTTCACTGGAGGTCTGCCTGAACGTGACAGGAGTTGGTGGCCGTTTTTTAACAAAGGTGTTTTCATTTGTTTGAGCTAACAGAGAGGCTACAAGGAACTTTTGTATAAAAGCAATGGCAAGACTCAAAGTCATAGTAAGATCTGGTAGGAATAAGATGATGAAAATGAAAGACTATGAAAGAGAAACACTGGGGAGCAATGGTGTGGTCATGTGGTTGTTGAAAATGCCCATCCCTGACTTAGGGAAAGAAAGCAGAAAGGTAGACTTGGCTGAAGTGAAAATGTATACTTAAGGTAAATAAAAAACATCCTTCTTCCAGTTGGTGTTGGTTGCAATAGAAATGTAGGTTACTGTGAGTTACTGCAGCTAGTGGAACTGAGTGCCGGCTGTTCGCCTACAAAATCTTCGTCAAGAATTAAGATTTTCACCATGCAATGGGGTGAAAGACTAAGTTTATATTGTATTAAATAAATATCACTGTAACAAGAGCCTCAATAAGAAAAAAAAACAGTGCAAAATAAAGATACTTTGAAGATTACTCATTTTCCTGTCTTTTTTCCTGTCCTCCTGTAGCAGTTTTTTCCCCCTGATGATTATCTGCTCTTGAAACTCGCTCCAGGCTTAGCTCAGCTAAGAATTAATGGGCTCAAAAGGAATCAAGTTCCTAAAACTGCTTAGGTGAAGCGAATGAGATCTGAAGGCCAAGTCAGGCCTTTGTGTGCCCGAGCCACCTGTGTTGTGCCTGTGTGGAAGGTCGGAGGTGGGCAGCCTCTGCGAGCCTCGCAGGTGGAGTTGTAGTCCCTCCATAGGGCACTAAGGGTTTGTTTTTATTGCTCTGCTCTTTGTATCAACTCATCTGCATTAATCATGCTGCTACTAAACCAACACATAGCGAAGGCAGCACTTGAGTAGAAATAATTTGTTAAACTTTGCTCACTCAAATAAAGGTTGGGTCTGATTTGTTTGGGGTGCTCTTAGCTCTTATTGTCAAGCTAACAGGAATTGCCTATCCTTGAACTAATTTATTCCCTCTTTTTTTTTTTTTTTCTCTTCTCTTTTTTCATGTTGCCTGGGTGTCTTCTGACCTGGACCTGCTTCACCATCTGATGCGGTTTAGGTGAGTGCTGTAGATATGCTGTAAAAGAGTGTTGGTTTGTTGTGGGATTTTTTTTATTCCCTTCCTCTCCCCTTCGGTACGTCATGCAGCATTTTCTGACTGTTTCTCCTGTGGTTAGGAAGCAGTTTTTGCAATCTGTCACATTACCGTTCCATGGGATCAGCTGCAATCCAGTGCTCCTTCTGGGTCCCTTCAGCTCTGGGTTTGGGAAGGAAGGTGACCTCATAGTCTCTTTATGCCGATGGGATCATTAGGATTCCAGCCGTAGTGAGGGTAGCAGCTCCCTGCCAGAGCAAGGAGAGTTTTATCTCTAGATAAAACACGCAGAGCACTGTGGAAGTGATACCACACAGCGTAAACGCACTAACAGCTGACAAGAAAAGCTTTATGATATTACCTAAGTGATTGCTGTGGAAAAGCCACCTTCTCTTACCTAGAATTCCAGTTTTGTCTTTTTGTTTTCCCCTTTTTTGTCTACAAATCAAGGATGTTTGTTGTTTATTATGGGACCTTCACATGTATTCAGAGTCTACACAGCTTGCAAGCTAAATAGGAGCTGGAGATTTTTTAAAATTCTCCAAAAACTTAAATCTTAAAAACAAATAGTCATTAATGAAGCCTGGCATGAGAAGGGCTTCTTGGAAATCCTTTTCCTTTTAGGAAATGTATGTACTTCTGAAGAGATAAATCTATATCACCATAAATGCAGACATAATTTTCCTATTGAATGGTAGGGCTACCATCTGATGATGACATGATTATACATAGCCATTATTGTTTTAAATTCAAAATAAGTTTTTTTTAGGTTTTAAACATATCTAGATATAGAGACTATGCCGGCATCTATTGAGAATGTTAATATAGTGACGTGACTGACACAAATGAAGCACTTGCTGAAGTTGGGGAGCTGACTTAGGTACCTATAATCTACTGGGGAAAGCAGCTTTAATTGTGATCAGCATGTGACTTTTTAATGGATTCTTTTTTCGGTAAGAAAAATACAGAATGTAGAGATGCTGACATACTAGGGAAGGATTTTACTTTTACATGATGTAATAGAGTAGTTGTTGGCTTCACTGAATCACAGTGGATTTCCGCTGATAGAAATGAGGTACAATTTAAATTGCAGAATAAGGATGCATGAACTGTCTTTCCTTCATGAGTATTTATGTGTGAGAAATATCACTTTACATGCAGTTGTGGAAAGCCTACGTGCATAATGTGGGATCCCATATGCTTGACAAAAGAGAAAGTATAGAGAACAGCCTACTTGTTCGATTTCCTAGGTAGGAAACGGATACCTTGTGGATTTAGCATTGAGATCTTCGGTGCACGGCAAAGCTAGCTAGTTATCCTGCTCACTTCTGTGAGGCTGTGAGGTGAGGGGGGAATAAAAGAAAGTGAGGAGGAAAATACTCCCTAGGGGGTCAGGTTCCCAACTGTAAGTGTTGTCTTTATGGGCAAACCAGGACAGACCAGTTTAGAATTCATGTTCCAGAAATCCCACCCCTCAGCAGAGTGGCTGCCCTCAGAAACAGATGGTGCGGCTGTCCCGGGGCCTGGGAAGCGCTTCACGTGCCGGCTGACGTCTCCCTGCGCGCCGTGTGTCGGTGCTGGCGTGGGCGCAAGGCTGAGGCAGTGGGTGGAGAGGGGAGCTCAGCTCCGGAGGCTCAGCTCCAGGCCCTCTGGCCAGGGGCAAATGGGATTCTGCGCCTCTCTGCACAGGTTCAACTGGGAAACCAAACGTGACCTGGCTACTAGCCGTCTGCAGAGAAACAAGTGACTCTCCTGGCAGCTGGGGGAGCATTGCTGTGGTGCTTTTCAGAGACAGTTGTTCCAACCATAAAAGAGTGGCGAAGCCACTAACCACATCTGTCTCGTTGTGCTCAGAGGACCAGCAAAAGCAGAAGGGCTTTGTCTTCACCACAGCAAGTTTGGCAACGGGGCCCCGACACAGCACAGTGACGCATGGAAAAATGTGTCGCTAACCACGCACGTTTACGCAGTACTTCTGCAGGGACTGCACTTGCTTCAGCGCAGCTAAATGCTGTGTCACGCACCGTCGTGTCATTTTCTACCCAAGCAGCAGCAGCAGGTTCTGCTCATTTGTCTCAGCTGTCCAACCCCTGCAGTCCCACGTTCCCCAGCTACAGCCAAGGTGACATAGCTTGTGGAATTTCTGTCCCCATGTGTTCTTGTAGCATTAAATGAACAATATTTCATTACCTGCGCTTTCTTGACAGCTCCAGCTTATTACCCATTGTGGTATGCTCTGTTAGAAAAGCCTCTTTGGAGCCCATCTCTCAGAAGCTGCCTTGCTGGGGAAGGATTTCAGGTGACTGTGGGTTGGCTGCTTGTAAGCATATGGAGAGACGGGGAGATTCAGCACAGCCGCCTTCTGTGATTTGAAACACCCTGTTCTGTGGCAGCCAGTTGGAATATCCGTGGTGTATCAACAGCTAGAAGTCATTACCAAGGAGAAAGGAAAAAAATCTGCAGCTCCTACTAACAGGGTGGCTAGGAAGAGCGGAAGCCACTCTAGGTTATTAAAGAGAAGATACTCCCTTTTAAAAGAACTGAACCATCCGATTGTTGCCTGTCCTGTGTGCGGAGCAGTTCTGAGGAGCTGAGCACCATTCTGGTGAGGGACAAGGATAAAAAGGTCACCAGCCATGTCGTCCAGTGTCAGACCAGTCGTGCCTAAACCCATCCTGGGGTCTCATAACCCTGCTCAGGGGCTACGTGTGCAGAGACCATGAGGAGTACCGTTTGGGCAGGAGGCAGCTCTGGAGGGAGCTATGCATCATTTATGCTGTAGCAGTGCTGAAAGGACTTGATTATTTTAGCTCCTGTGTTGTGCTAGGTTCAAAACAAGCGATGTAATTAATGACTGCCTCAGCTTAAGCTTGTCATCTCATTCAGGGATGAGAGAAACAGGCAAGGGCTGGGATGAAGGAGGAGAGGTAACACGCAGACCGTCCACAGACAACAGCAACAACTGCTTTCAGCTCAATCATCACGGCTGTAGCTGGCGCTGTGAGGGGCTGGTGTTGCATGTTCTACTGCTTAGGAAACATGGCCTGAGAATTAATGGTCTTAAATTTCAGCCAGGGAGCTTGTGCTGATAGAAAAAAAAAAAAAGGTGAGCTTAGGCAAACACTGGAATAGGTTTTTTGAGGGGGTGTGGGAGGAATTTGCTCAGAGTTTAAGGACTGGCTTGGCAAATGTTCTATAAAAAAGTTTTTTAGGTAGTGTTGAATCTGTCTTGTTAGCAGGATCTCTTCAGGGTGTTTAAGCACTCTTTGTGCTCTCCTCCTGTCCTCTTTCTTAAATCTTTTTCCCCAACCACTTCTGCTTGTGCAAAAAGACAAAACACAGTCCTGAGAGGAGAAACAGCCTCTCTCTACATGGTCTGTTCTCTCCAGCTTTGAAGTCAAAGTCCTCTGCTAACTCGGTCAGTTCTGGTGAACCTTATCAGCTGTGATCTGAATCTCTCTCCTGTGTTTGATTTTGCAGGGCAAGGGGGGAATGTCAAGAGCTGCTTAGCATAAAACACATTTCCAGAAGCTCCAAGACTTCAGGTTACCTGAGAGAATAGAAGTATTAGTGTGTTACCTCTTCTTTAAAACCTTCTCATTGAATTTCCCTACTGTTGCCCAGTTCCTTCAGTGGATTTCTGTGACAGTGCGCCAAGTTGATAAGTGGAGCAAAGAAAACCAAGGTTTCAGGACATATATTTCACTTCAGTTGCCGCATCCTTAGCGTGATATACATTTTGATTTGCAGTTAGGCAGTATGCTTATATACTCTAATCTGCAGCAATTTTTGCTCTATTAATATCCTGTGAGTAACCTGCGATGTGTTCTCTATACATCACCACTTCACAAATTAGTGGACTTCCTCTCGCAAGTTCGTATGAACTAAAGCAAGAAAGATTGCTTTTTCAGAAATGGTGAAATCTGACCTCAAGATCACAAACAATGACTCTTGAAAAACACAGCTGGTGAATACAGCCCATTTCAGGCCTTGAGACTTTCCATCTCGCTACGCAGCCATGTAAAGCGTCCACACTCCACTTCGGTTCACTTGCCCGGTGCCAGCAGCAGTTGTGTAAATCACAGCCTCAGGTAGCATTGCTTGTCATTCCAGCTGCGCAGCAAATCTCGTGGCCCTTTGAGCCCACATGCTATTAAATACCTTGCCCTGGCTTTTATAAATGGTGTGTAGAAAAGAGGCAGAGATTATGATACCTCGGCTGCTGATTGCACTGTCATTGCGGGTCATTAATCTGCGCCTGGCTTTGTGCCTTCCAAATGAGCGCTCTGCCATCGCTCTGCACCTGCCACAGCTGGAGCTGCATCTGCAGGGTCCAGGCCTGGCTTTGCAAACCCCGGGAGCAGGGGGAACGCAGGACTCCTGGCAATTGCGGCAAGAACGGGGTCCGTGAACGTGTCTGTCCACCTGTGGACGTTTAGCTGCCTGGCGGTTGTCCAGAGTAACCAGTTTCCGCAGAGTGACTTGCCGGGTTGAGGTGGTGTGTTTTTCAGCCAGGGCAATCACCGCTGATTTTTGTACTATGACACAGACTCATGGTAATTACACTGGTAATGTGGCACTGGCACGTTGAGGCTGGTATCTCGTCTAGATACACAGGAAAATCTCCTTTCCTTGAAGATGTGTGGTTACATCAGCTCTGCCTGAGCTGTTGATGGGCAAGAGTTTGGTCCTAGCAGCCAGTACCAATGGACCAAGTGGCCCCTGGGACTCTGCTGCTGCTGGACTCCATGGAGTGGGTTATTCCATCGTTTGGAAGGCAGCCAAGGGCATCCAGTAGACCTGACACAGATTCCATTAGCTGATGGCTGTGCTTGCTGTCTGTCTATAGGCTGTTCATTGGGCTCTCTGGCCATTGAGATTTTTGGCAACGACACTTCACAGGTCTCTGCAGAACACGTTACCTGATCATTGAAGGAGCACAGGCTTTCCCTTCGGTCTCCATTCTGAGACAATCACAGAGGCAAGTTAGTGTGGGTTCCAGAACAGCCCTTCCTCGGGGAAACTTGGCAAAGTCTTGATGGCATCGCTGGCTCTCCCACAAGGCACGCCAGTGCTGGGAAGTGGGGAAAGATGCTCACAGGATGGTTGTCCTACGGTGGCTGGGCTAGACATTCACACGTGAAACAAGCGGGGCAGGGCTGGACGTGTGCTGAGGGACATGGCTTAGGGGTGGTTTTGGCAGCGTAGGTTATGGTTGGACTCAATGATCTTGAAGGTCTCTTCCAACCCAAGTGATTCTATGATTCTATGAAAATGCGTACCCGTGGCCCAGCAGAATTGGCTGTGGGTGCAAAGAGCTGATCAAAGGAAGGCAGTTCCTTGGAAGAGATTCAACTGAAAATTTCAGCCAATATCCTTTTTCAGTAGCTCTTTCTGTGTTTCAGTATTTCTGCTTTCTCTTAGTTCTCCTGTATGTTTCACTGTTTTATAGCTTTTGTCCTGTTTTTAGAGAAACGCCTCATTTATTTTGAAGAATTGAAATAGTATTTGTTCAGTTTCTGCTACTTTTAGCACCAGTTTTTTGCCTTCCTGCACTCCCACATAATCTTTTTTTCCTGTACAGAGACTGCCTGAGTGTTTGAGCCAAGTCCAAATGCAAAATCAATAAAAGCTCATTGCCGTACATGTCATGGTATTAGAGCTCAGCGAGTGAGACTCTGGTGAGCAGGAGCTTGCTTCCAGCCCGTTATCAGCCAGCCACCATGCTCCTTGGCTTTGGGGCCAGGACCCCACGGCACAAAAGGAAAAGTGATGTTCTGCTAGTGCTGAGCAGCGATGAAATGAACATTGCTTTATAATTTACATGTTTTACCATCAAGTCACAGTACTGATCTTTCTCCTTTCCCTCTGAAAATCAAACCGGCCAGACTTTGGAAATCTTTTCTGCAGGGATTTTACTCACTGACTGTAAGACAGGATATCTAAACAGATAGTTCATTAATTGTCATTATTAACGCACATGTATGATGCCTCTCGACAGTTCCTACGTACTGAGTGCTTGGGTTTGGGGGTTTTTCCCTTTAGCTTCCTGTTTCTTTCAGAAAAGTAATGTGAAAGAGAGACTTGCTTGTGTTTGGATTTTTTTTTTCCATTCCTTAATTCTGCATACTTTATTTTTGAGTCATCTATCTCTCCTAAGAGGTGAATTTTGAAGGTTGTGAACTTTGCAGCTTACTGGGAAATCCTCTTCCGTAGCCAACAGAGCCAGGATTTATTATCTTTCCTGCAGTTCTTTCTGGAAGGAGAAAATAAATACATTTGCTGGGGAAACTGGTTCTGAGCAATGAGAATAGGAAGCTTAAAAAATTCAGACATAGAAGGCACTGTAGCATCAAGGCTGTATTTGAGATGAAATAGTTTCTGTCTTTTATTTCATTCCTAATTCCCCAAATGCAAATGGAGGTTTTTACATATGCAAGGAGGCTTTTGCATTTGGAGTCTGGGTTTTGATGTTTGGGGTGTTCTTCCCAAGAAATAGGCCAGAAATACCAGCTTCAAACGCATACGCTGCCCGAGGCGTTCCCCATGACCAGCATTTCAGATACCCGCTGCCCCAGCTTGAGATCTGTGGGGATAACGTGTTGCCTAGAAAGTGGTGCATAAAAAATGAATGTCGATTACACAACAGAAGTTGAATAAATAGGGTAGGGGGAGGTGGGGTTTTATGACACCATCTGCTTCTGTGATCTGGAGCCTCAATGTAAAATCATGGCTCAAGCTCTATACTATAGGTTAACAAAAGCCTTTAAATAGGGTAACTAATGGGTCAAATGTATCTTCGCTTGTAAGGTTAAGACCCACAAGTCATCGTTTGTAAGAAAGTGGGGGGTGGATTGGTCACTGGAGAGGAAAGACATTAAATTAAATGTGGTGAAGCAGCCACATGGGACCCCTTAATAGTTTCTGAGTATTATTTTTTCTTAATGAAATGCAGCTTAATGCAATCCCACCCTCCTGGCCTGACAAACGTCTACTCTGGCCTTTTGAAGGCTGTCGTGTCACCGCTGCCTTTTAAATAATTCCGCGCGCCCTCCGCTCTCTGCTGCTTTCTTGTCACTTACAGCCCCCGGTTTTTGACCTGAACAAGGGAGTATGTCAGTAGGAAGCTGGGACTGTCAGGCCTTTCAGTTTTGCTTCTCACCTCGTTGCTTTCTTACAACAAAAAATAAGAGATATTTAAAGTGGGGCTTGTACAGAGACCCAGTGGTGCGTTAAAAACGTGCAGCAAAAGTGGGGGAGAAAACATCTGTGGAATATGAAATATGAATGGGGATCTGAGCCTCTGGAGGTCACGCTCAGATAGGCAGTGTTGTACGGGGTGGATCCAAGCGAGCTTCGGCTCAGGGTTCATCTGCTGGTCAGGACTTGGAGAATACATTGCTTTTTTGGGAGTAGTGAGTAGAAGTGGGTCGAATGCAGGCTGCCTGAGTCATTTTAAAAGCCATTTTAGGAACACTGAAAGAACTTGGATCTCAACCACGTCTTTTTAGCAAGACCAAAGGCCACAAACCACGACACCATCCCCATAATTTTTACTAGAGTGTGTTTAAACACAGCCAAAAAAACCCTGCTACCGATCATTACTCATCAACAGCAGCACCTCACGGATGAAATGCTACACTCTCTCCTCTAATAGCTCAGTCCTGGTTCCCATTAGGAAGGAGTTTTATTAGCGTATTTCTCTAACCTCTGCCAGAAGAGTTTGTCCTTCACCCCTCCTAGCTTTCTGTGCAGGAACTGTCATTTTTCCTGCTCTGTCTTTGGTGATCCTCCTTCCCCTCCTCTTCAGACCTAGAGATGAATTGGACCAGAGACTCCTGCACACAGCTCATCCCAGAACCTGCCCACCGTTTGGGGAACACTTACATGTTCATTTTAATGCTTCTGGGTCTCAAAGCCATTCAACTGACTGCAAAATATTGTCCTGCAAGTTGGCTCTTTCTGGAGGCAGCTTTCGATGCCTGTTATCTGTGTTCTTGGTGTGCTCCTGTTGCCTGGGGCAATTGCTAAAAGATCCAAATAGGTACATCTCCTCATCTTCTCTCCCTTCACACCAATGAAGCACGTGTGCTTCTGGAGTCTCACCACTGTGTTCTGGTCTCAGAATCGAAATGGCTTGTCAAATGGCAGGTGTTTGCGTTTCTTCCTTGCTCTATATTCACTCTTTTCTTTCACTAAATCGTTATTGTTTTGAGGTGAAATGCTTTTAGTTCTGGCCAATGAGTTTTTAGGAATGAAAAGGTCTTGGCTTCCTCTAAGAAGTATTTAGGGAAGAAACAGTACGTAATAATGTTACTGAGACACAAGCTGGGCTCAGTAGGAACACGAGGGAGGGTGGTTGGATTTGAGAAGCGACAGGAAGAGAAGAGGTGACAATGTAGTCTGAAAGATTTCTCATTATCACATAAATATGTGTGGAAGAAGGTCAAAAAACCTGTCACTTCAAACTAAATGTGTCTGGAAGTGAATGTAACTGATGTGTCCCACTACATCAGTATCCATAGTGCCCCTCATGCTAGTGTTTTCCTGCATTTCTTTGATGTTATATTAACTGTGCATATGTAAAATTGAAGGTATTTTCCTAGTCGAGTCCATTACTCGCTATAAGTTAATTCTGCTTAACGCTGATAAGGATGGCCCAACAAAGTCTGCCAAGTCCTCTCTCAATAAAAGTGGGGAGCACTTACAAACCTATGGAAATCGATGGTGAGATTTCTCCTAGCCTGCCGTTTGGTTCAGCTATTGCCTAGCTTTAGTTCTGGAGAGAACTGCTCAAAGTCTTCCCTTCCTTAAGGGCTTTGCTAATCAACATAATCTGCTTTATGCAACAGGACTGGTAGTCTAATTGATGTGTCCATATAAAAGAAACCCCTCTGATAGTGGAACAGAATTTCATACCCTAGTTGGCATCTCAACAGAGAGGCATGAGACTGACTGGGCATGAAATCAGAATTACCTTTATACCCTGTGATGGTGGTTCTCCCAGGGCATGGCCATGCAGCAGCAGGGCACGCTTGCAGTTGCAAACTTTGTGCTTCTGGAGGCAGGAAAGCTGTCAAAGCTGGCACAGTTTCAAAATAAAAACTGTCTGGAGACACAGCAAATACTGTAGTCCAGCAGAATTCCTTTGAATGCTTATCAGAAAGTTAAATGCCACTTGTTGAAAGGATTTGGCATCTACTGCAGTGAAAAAAAATGCGTGTCCATAACTGAGCGGTTGCTCAGTCCAGCGCGCGTATGTAGCAAATGGGGTTTTCGTATGTCGTAGAATCGACGTGCTGAGTGCCTGCACCCAGGAACCCAACAAAGAGCATTGGTTCAGAGCTTTTTGTAAAGGTGGCTCCCAAGGGGCAGTTCCCTCTTGTGCTGCTGCTAATAAGGCTTTTTGTCTCTTCTCCCACCTGCGAGAGTCCTCGGAACAGCTGCAGAATGTGGATTTCCATATCCCACCAGCAGACTCAGCTGTGTCCTGGCAAGATCCATCTACAGATTTCTCCTTAGGGGAAGCTGATTCTTTGATTGCATGTGCTGTCCCACCAAGGGCTGGCTCTTGCTAGGAACAGTTCGGAATAAATAGGTGTCTCCAGAGAGGCCTTCAAAGGCTGGGACCCTCTGCTTGGTCCTGTTTTGGAAACGTAAAGGCGAAAGGCCAGGGAATTCATCCATTGAAGGAGTCTCTTGGGAAAGAGACTATGTCATGTAATTAAATAACTGTCCCACAATGTTTTCAGGGATAACAAGCAGTGCTCAAAGCAGACACTTCAATAAAAAGTATATACAGGTGTGCTGCACTCGTACTATAATGTGCTTAGGGTGGGTGAAAGTTTAAGGCAGGTAAAAGTCCTTGAGGTTAGGGTGAGGGAATGATACTGTAATTCTGGCCATTTTCCTTTCTTAGTATAGGTGGAACTCAGGGGCCCCAGTGTGGTCATAACCGGGGATGTGTGTGAACCCCATCTTGAACCTTTGAGCTTGTTTTAAAGCTAATCCGTTTGTGCTTAATTTACAAACAGCTGGTTGATTTAAAGGGATTTTCATCCTGGAGTAAACAAGAACATTTACACAATGAGTAAACTATCCTGCCATAAATTCTCTTTGCAATTGTTGTAGCTATTTGTTTGTATTAGATCTTAACTTCCTCAGTGCAAAACTAATCCTTCTTGATCCTACAGTGAAGTCATGATCCTGTGTTTGATGTCACCATCTGTTACCATAGAAGCAACTGTGATGCTGCAAATTAAACTTTGTGACTTCATGGCAAGATAAAAGCACATCTTCAGCTGCTTCCAAAGTAGACAGGAATATTTCCATGATGTATATGAAAAATATGCCAGTTTAGATTTTGTATAAATACAAATCTTGGAAAGTTTATGAACAGGGAGGTGTTGGAATAATGTACTGTATGAAAGGGGAAAAAAGAATCCCAAGGCTTGTATCAAATTTGAGCTTTTAAAAAAAAAAAAAATCCCTGGCAAGTAATTCATGCTTGGCAGGAGCCCCGCCTGTTAAAAGGTTAGTATGGGTACAAACAGGATCAAAATAGAAACGGTTTAAAACTCAAGCACTGTACAGATATCTCCTCTTCTGACTATAGAGAAAAGCTCTCGTGATCTCACCTGGCAGCGTGCAACAGCTGTTGATACTGACAATTTAAGTCATTGTCATATAAATATCCAGTCAGGGATTACAAAAGCTTGAACTAGAATATGATGTTGTCTTTTTCCTGAAGCTTTAAATAGCTTAGGAAATTAAGCCTTGCTCACACTTCTAGGTGTCTGACCCACTTTGAGAAAAATCTTCCTTTCCATGAATTAGAACAATGGGTTTTTTTCATCCAAAAGATCAGGATGTGGGATTTTGACTGGATGGCAGGGGAAGGAAAGGCGTAGGTGAGTTCAGTGGTGCAGGAGGAGAGCAATGGTGATACAGATGCATCTGCACAAGCGAGCAGACCAAGGGCTGCGTGCTCCTCCTGGCCCCGCTCTCCTGCCGGCAGGAACGGGCTGCAGAGAGACAGAGGTAAAATGCAGCAGAAGTTTTTGTTTTCCTTTTTACTGTACAGAAGACAAGGAAATAAAAAGTATAATATTTTTCTCTGCTAGTAGGGAAAAAAGCTGCCGAGCCCTAAATTAGGAACTGATTTTTTTATTTACTTATTTTTTAATTGGCCCTTTCTCCTTCCTTCCTTCCATCAATCCCTTCCTTAGGACTCCTAGCTTTTTTTTCCCGTCTTAAAAATGAAAATTGAGTTTCAGTATTGTAGTTCTAATTCTCTGTCTTTGAGTGACAAAGACTAAATCATCTTACCAGAGCAATCCAGGGTAATATATTGATTTCAAAAGCAATTTGACAAACTCTTGTTGACGCCATTCGATCTCATGGGGAAGGTGAAAGTTTCCCGGTGAAATTCAAGGAATGCTCTGTACCTACATGCACCTGTTGGAGAAGCACAGTCTTGATTCTGCCTGTCTGTCCTTAAGCAGGTATGCTGTACGTGTCAAATACTCCACGTGTTCATCTTCACCCGCTTGCTCTTGTCTGTATTTGAGGATGGTGGCTTAAAATGGATGGTTTCCAGGCATTGTTAAAGTTAAAAAGAAGAGGCAGTTTGTAGTGCTTAAAGTGAGGACACAGAATGTGATCTGTGGGATTTGTTTGTTTTTCTGTTGAAGACTGAGCATCGGCACAAGGTTGTATTGTCCATCCTGTTCAGCTGTTGCAGGGCTGTTCCCTCTGATGTATTTGTGGTTAAATTATTTAGATCACTGAGTTCACTTCTCCGATAAGCACAAAGCTCTGATAAGTGAGTTAAAGGATTACTGGAATAGTGTCTTTAAGGGAACAGACTAATTCTGAATTCTCTTGCCATGTCTCTCCCCATCTCTGAATGTCTCCTAGAGGAATGAAAGTCAAAAATAACATCCAGGGACCCCCAGCAGAATTAGGTTCACTTTAAACATGACACATGCTCTATATCCCTGGGGCAGGCACTTAATTTTGTAGTGTTTCAGACTTTTATGACATGATGATTGATTTTGTAGAGGTGGAGTTGCTTTAGTCATTAGTTAAAAAGCCTGATAAAGCTGCACAAAGATATTAAGTTGTTATCAATCATCAGTGTCTTTTTGTTCTCCCCCAACCTTTACCCCACATTTCAAAGGGAAAGGGAGAGACAGGCAGGAGGCTGGCTCACTTGCAGTCTGTCAGGGGTTTATTAGATCCTGGCTCTCCTGTCAGACCCACTGCTGAAGCCCAGGTTTGCAGCAGATGATTAATGGGGAGCAGCGTGCTCCAGCTGACGGGCTCATGCCGGGCTCCTGCTCTCCAGCCGGTGGCCGGAGCCGCGCAGCCCGGCCGGCCGATCCTTCGCTGGAGCTCCAAGCGCTCCCTGCCCAGCCCGCCCTGCTCCCTCGCCGCAGCCGCCTTGGCAGATGTGCGGTGGCCAGCAGTTGAAAAACGTGGAAGAGTTTCAGGGTATTAGTTTCCTTTTCTCCCTTTTTCTGTTGCCCTCCCTCCGGTAGGGTTTAATTGATTCTTGGAAGTCTCTTCAGCATATGAATGGCGGCTCCAATCCTCCTGTGAACTGAGAAGCTGCCCAATGCACACACAATTGATTCTTGCCTTGATTGCATGGGGTTCTCCCGATTTTTTTTAATTATGTATTTTCTCTGAACCACAGAGGTATTTTTCCTCATTTCTAGTGCTCAATTTCCTTTGTCATTTCTACCATCAGTGTCCTGCAGCCTGGCTTTTTTCATTGTGAATTTCCTTTTTATCATTGCCGTTTGCACTTACAGACTATGGGAGATCCTCCCAGTACAAGCTTCGTGTTTGACTTGTGTCTGGGAGTGTTGTTCAGGTTATTGTAGGAAGAACAGAAGTATGTTTTGTGGATAGGATTTTCCAGCCAGAATAAGCATGTATCCTTACGACATGGCTAATGAAGGGCTAGAGGAGGCCACAAAGATGATCAGAGGGTCAGAGCCCCTCTGTTGTGAGGACAGGCTGAGAGAGTTGGGGTGGTTCAGCCTGGAGAAGAGAAGGCTCCAGGGAGACCTTAGAGCCCCTTCCAGTATCTGAAAGGTGCCTACAAGAAAGCTGGAGCAGTGATAGGACAAGGGGTGATGGCTTCAAACGGGAAGAGGGGAGATTTAGATGAGATATTAGGAAGAAATTGTTGACTCTGAGGGTGGTGAGACATAATTCTGTGATTCTAGGATAGTGCAAGGTATGGTTGGATGGTGACTTATGGAAGGTGAATGTCAGGTCGCACAGTTGAGAACATTAAAACTCTGTTTCATGTCTCCTACATGTATAAAAAAAATTATTCCTGGCTTTTCAGCCAGCCAATCAAAGCTGCTAAATGCTTCAAGCAGCTTACTGTAGCAATACTACTGTAATGGACTTAATTGGAAAGGGATATGTGCATTTCTGTTTTTCTCTAGGCTGATGTTTTGATTTTACCTTTCATGATGTAAAAGCATGTTTCTCATTCTGCATGTGTGCTTTCTGTATCCGAGTACAACAGAACAGATCTATCCATGTGTTGAAAGGACCTGTCATACTTCTTTTCTTCTGGAGGCCTTTCACTACGGGAACGCCACCGAAGGCGTTCTTGAGTGGTACACAGATAACATACTAAAAGCCAAATTAAATTTGATTTGACTAAGTTCTGTGGGGTTTTTTGGGGAGTCTGGTTGTTTTGTTTGTGGTTTTTCTTACAAGAATGACATAAAATGTCCACTTAGCCCCCTGTATCCAAGAGCAACTAAACCGACAGCCTGGAAAACAGCACCAGAATGGGGCAAGAGTAATTATCATAGCGGTGTGCCAACCTTAAAGACTTCCCTGAGTCAGAGATGACATCTTCGGATATTACTTCCATTAATTTTTCCGGTTGCTTTTTGCATTTGTCGTCCCCTTAGTGGTTACAGCGTTCTGTGAAGATGCGTTTCACGGTCTGACTCGATACTGATAGGAAATGGCCTCAAGTTGTGCCAGGGGAGGTTTAGGTTGGATATTAGGAAAAACTTCTTTACCGAAAGGGTTATCAAGCATTGGAACAGGCTGCCCAGGGAGGTGGTGGAATCGCCGTCCCTGGAGGTATTTAAAAGACGGGTGGACGTGGTGTTGAGGGACATGGGTTAGGGGTGTTTCTGGTAATGTAGGTTATGGTTGGACTCAATGATCTTGAAGGTCTCTTCCAAGCCAAGTGATTCTATGATTCTATGATACTGTGTGCAGAGCTGCTTCCCCTGCTGCTTGTGAATTTGCCACTGCAAGTCTCATTTGATGCCCCCAGTTCCTTTTCTGGCGGGTACAGTAGACGGCCGATCCCTGGGCATCGTCTCTGTCTCGCTTGACATTCAGTAGCCCTTGTCCATATCCTTACTTAGTCATCTCTCTTTCAGCCTAAAAGTATTTTCTAGTTCAGTTGTATCCTTTTTCAGGTGGTAAGAGAACACAATACTATTCTGTAGATAAATCCATCGTAGTTACTCCATGTTTGCTTTTCTGTTCTTAATTCCTGACACTGTCTTAGCTTTTTTGGCAGTGTGGGAGCACTGAGCTGGCATTTTTATTCAGCAGTCTCGTTAACTCCCAAGGTTGAGTTCTGAAATGACCATTTGTAGTCCATCACTGCATACGTAAAGTTAGGATTACATTCTTCTTTGTGTATGATTTAACACTTTTCTACCTCAGGTTCATCTGCCCTTTTATTCCTCACACGTTTAGTGAGGTCTTGTTTGCAACTCTCTGAAATTCTCTGTCTTTCCTGTCTTGATATATTGGTATCTGTGAACTTTGTGTTATCGGTCACCTATTTTCATACCATCTGGGAATATGTTGTCCAGGGGAGACCCCAGCACAGATCTTTGTGCAGTTTTCTTTGTGCTTTTAGGAAAAATTACAATTCTGATCTTTTGTTACCTGTGTTTAAAGCGGTTATCCTTCCTCCCCCGCACCCACTGAAGGTTTTTTTTGAGGCAGATTTTTGTCTGAATCTGCAGTTTCCCCTTTGAAAACACCAATGACAGGTAAGAGAGACTCTACAAATTCAAAGAATCATAGAATGGTTTGGATTGGAAAGGACCCTAAAGATCATCTAGTTCCAACCCTCCTGCCCAAGGGCACATACACCAGATTGCTCAAAGCCCCGTCCAACCTGGCCTTGAACCTCCAGGGATGGGGCAGCCACAGCTTCCCTGGGCAACCCGGGCCAGTGTCTCACCACCCTCACAGCCAAGAATTTCTTCCTGAGATGTAATCTAAATCTCCCCTCTTTCAGTTTCAAAATGAGTTGTAAGATTTGATTTCCAGACGTGCAGGCAGAGCAAGGATCAGCTTTGTTGCTCAGATGGTCTTGATGCTAAAGAAGCTTTTCAAATGGGGAAGACTTTAGTTTATTAAGCATGAAAATAAGTTTGAAGAAGAGGTGAAAAATATATACGTGATTCTCCTACTGGTGTTTTACAGGTTGCCTATACTTTATGTGCTGTTTATACATCACATAAATCCATTTGCCATATAAGTAAATTGGAGAACACCGACTGCTTGTATCAAAATATACTACTAAATTTATTTTAAAATCCCTATGATGGATAATGTTCACTAACGGTGCAGTAGAAAAGGCAATATTTATGGCTGGAAGTGTCAAGATTTTCACAAGCTTCTCAAGGAGTTTATGATCCTCTTGCTTTTGTCAGCAGTGTCTGTGCACGTGTGCTGGCAAGTTGTGTAGAAGCTGTTCAGGAGTGAGGCTGATCAGTGGCTTCTTGCTAAAAATAATGCCAGTGTTCACTTGGGCCTGAACTGTTTTCCAAGCCATTTTACTCTTTCTGATTTTGGCAAACATGACGTTAATTCACGGAGTAGTTTGGATAAACAGTTATTTAGAAATAGCTTGTTTGAATTATTTTCTCTTTGGAATGGCAGTGAGTGAGTGGTCTTACAAGTTAGGTGATGTTGATGCTCTGTTCTGATTGCGTGATTTAAATTTCTAAAGGGAGGAAATGAACAACTGAGAATAATGAACATCGAGGTAATAATGGGGATTCTTGTTCTTGCACAAACACCCTTTCAGTTCTGGAGAAAGCAGCCGTTTCCCTAACATTTGTGGAAACAAAAAAATGGTTCAGTGGAACATTCATGAATAGTAATAAGGCATGAATATTATCTGTAACAGCTGTTTGGTGAGAACTAACATGTAAAGCAGTGTTTTGAAGCCTTCACCTCTTTGTTCAAGAGCATGAAATTTTTGAAAAAATACGGCCATTAAAATCATAGAGCCCAGGTGTCCAACAACAAAGACAAAAACTCGGAGAACGTTTGAGGGTTTTGATACTTACTTGATTTAAGCATTCTGTCCAATAACCCATGGGAGCATGCACTCCTGTGCGTGTGCGTGGCTGATTTCAGTAGCGTATAGACCTCCGAACACACTCCTTCTGGTGAAGTACTTAAAGCAAGGAGGAAGCTTTGTAAAATATTTGCAATTTCTAGCTGGTGGGGGACAACTCTCAGAGAACAACCAGCTGTTTGCACAACAGACCAAAGGCTGCGGGTGTGCGAGGGGGAGCAGCTACCGACTCGGGTCGTAGCGCTGGTAAAGCCCAAGTCGAGAAATCTTTAAGCACTCCGGGATGGGATTTCAGTTTCACAGATACACATCTGCGACTCGTCAATGGGACTTTATTGGATTCGGGTTTAGTTTCTCACTGTAGCAATTGAGCATCATTTCAGTGGAGTCAAGAGCGTAAGAAAAAGTGAACAAATGGCACTTAAAAGTACCAGTTTCGTTTAAGAGTACGTTGAATATTGAAAGATGGGCACGAGTCATCAGTTTGATTACGCATCCATTTCAAGGACCAGCTACTCTCTTTAAATACCGTTTCCTGGAGGGCAGCGGGATGAGCCCAGCGCGGGCTGCAGTGCAACTGCTCAACAGCTGCCTCCTTACCAGAAGATGGGGCAGAATATCCCCATCCCCAGTGCAGTGCTCTGGCTGGGATGGTACCAGCCAGATGGATTATCCTGGGAAACCTGCTCTCCGGTAGCTATTGAGTGCACAGATCAGGCTGGTATTGTAAAGCTGAGAAGAAGCTGAGAACTTGCAAATTGCTTCTTTTCTGTTTGACTGGGCAAAAGAGTTTGCCCCTTACAACTGCCACCTTTTTTTCAGAGTAACACTCTAGTAACACGTGTAGGGATAACTCCTCTTGCTGGAAGTTTTATTCAAAAGATTGGTCAAAAGCAAGTAATTTGGGACTACAAAGAGGTGCTGATTTCGCCCCTCTCTTCCCCCCCCCCCCGCCATTCATTACGTGGTGCAGTTCAAGCTTGTTACCTCCCCATGTAATCTGCTCATTTTCCCTTGTCAGGAGGCGCTCGCAGTGCTGTATTTACAGCGAAGGGATTAGGCTGGCAGCTCTCCAGCGATGCTGAAAACGGCCTCAGCGAGCCCTGTTTCGGCTGAGGTTGTCAGCGCTGATTGATTTTCATGGTTGACAGCATTTGAAATGCTTTCAGATTGTGATTTCTCACTGGGCCTGATGTGGGGGGAGGTATTTTTATTATCGTTATTAATAGTAGAAATAGTATTATCTGGATACTTATGTAGATGGAGATGATGGGCACAGACTGGCATGGGCAGTTGGTGTGAAGCTCCACGTTGGCGAGGAATAATCTCGTCAAAACTTGCATTGCAAAATGTAGCTAGTTCACGGTCTTTCCAGGGTAAATGAACATTTATGGTGAATTTTCATAGATTTTACTGGTTTTGTCACTGTTGCTTAATAATAAGAATACTGGAATTTGGGTTCTTTTGTGGGACAATCCTGGTTTTTGTAACTTTTAAAATTGTATGTTCTTTGATGGAACAAAACTCTCATCAGTTGCAAAGGTGAGTGTTTTAGTGAGGTTTTTGCAGAGCTGTTTTTGAGCTACTTCGGCTGAACAAAGGCTCTGCAGGCGAACAGGTTGCAGGGTGACTGTTCTTGGAAGGTATAGCATGTGCTTGCTTGTTTTCTACCCATGAGCATGAATCTTTGTGTTTGTCCCTGCTTTATTGACTTATTTGGGAAGAACTGCAAATCCCAGTAGGGATGACCTTTTTGCCATTACCATCCCTGCTTAAGGATGGGGTGGCACAAGTTCTAAGACTGGTTTAGCTGCCTTTGATACCATCTCTCCTTAACATTTGGTTAATTGCTGCATGGAAAAGTGGTGGCCTGGGCCTTAGGTTTTGTGTGCTGCCTGGAGATAAATTTGGGAAAGGAATTCCTTTGGAGTCTTTTGGAGTTTCCAAGCAACGTACTTTGCCCCGCTCACTGCGTTACCTGGCGCGGCAGGAGAGCGTGTTCCAGCTGCACGTGTGTTTGCGTGGCTGGGTGCAAGCCGTGCTTTTCCTTACCTCATCCTCAGCATCTCAGCTTCTTCGAAGTGTCTGGCCAGCAGCTGGCTGTGAGGAAGCTGCCAGCTTCCGTCTCCTGCACGTGCGATCTGTGAGCACCGCGTGGTCTCACTTCACGGAGCAACGTGCTGGCTTGTACCCCGTGGAGCCGCTCCTGTGCCATCCAGGGGAAGTGCTGCAGAGGGCAGCTGAGTTGGAGCTCCAGAAATATGTTCCTGGAACTACACAGAGCTTGTCTTGCAGTTCTGTCAAAACACGACAACCCCAAGTTGCATGTAACATGGAAGCCAGAAGTGTTTATGCTGCCTGTGGCTTGGTGGTGGCTCACCCACAGCCCCTCCAGTCGCCACAAGGGGCAAAGCACGGCCTGACGTGTGGCTTTGAATCTTGCTCATCACCAGTCCTATCTTCAGGCATCCGGATGCAGGTTTTTCATTTGCCTGGTTTTTGCTCAGTCTTCAGAGCAAGCAGGTATTTTCTACTCTCGTGTCACTTTGGGATGTCACTTCAGCTGACACCTGTGCATCCAGCTCCTTTTTCAGTTACTTGCTGTTCCGCTGCACTCCGAGCAGTCCCAACTCAAGCGCGTATCCAGCTGGGCGTTGTATAGACTAGCTGCTGAATCCTCAAAACCTGCACCTCAACCCCGGTTCTTCCTATGCCTTGTTAAAAGAACTACTTATCCCAGTGTGATTTCTGTATAAGCAGTGTAATTTCCAAAAATACAAAAAAGAAAAGGAAAAAAACCCATTGAGGGCATCACAAGAATAGCATTAAGGTTTATTTTTAACATATGGAACATCTGTGAGTTTTGTGCTATGAAGACAACGTATCCTAATGCTTTGAAATTAGCTTTGTAAAGATAACAATGAAAAGCACACACACACAAAACCCCAAAGGATGTCTGTTAATAGCGTTGCTCTGAAAAACAGTCTGATCTTTGTGGGAAATACATTACTCACGGAAATAGGAAATCACAGTGGCTAATGAGAGGAAGTTTCAGAGTTGGATCAGTCTGCTCATCTTTGTTTGAAGGGATCCCCTCCTTAGCCAGAGAAAAAGGTCTTTTTAAGTTCAAGGCTGAAGTCTGCTGCTGTTCGTGCAGTATTTTTTTTCCCTACAGTATAAACATTAAGGAAAAAGAATTCCTTACAAACATCTTAGTTTAGGGCTACAGTCTTGAGGAGTTACACATAATGTGCGTGCCCTGTATCACCCCCTGAGGCACGCTGGTGATAAATCTGTGACCTTACTTCACTTCAGTAGGTGTTTCCCATAGTGCCTGTGGACCCAGCGTCCCTTCTGCAATTCACTGTATAAATATGTCCCAGAGACCAGCTGCCCCTTCCTCCAGGCCTTTATTAGCCTCTAGGTACTGAACTCAGCAGTGAGACCCGACCCGTGGCGCTCAGAAGTTGGTGGTGTTGGCGGTAAAATCCTTGAGAGGACAAGGCATATGGAGGAGATGAGCTGTGACCTGGAATTTTGTGTTTATTTCATGCTGTCGTGAAGCGTATTTAGTAATCCTTTGGCTACATTTATGCAGTCAGTGCTGATGTTGACATTGCAGTGCATTTACAGGAGCCTTTCTTAATTGCAGAGAATCGCGTTTTGGCTAATGGTGGTTTCCTAATGCATAGACCTATAAATCTGAGACAGGTAGATGTTGAGTGAAGCATTCCATCTCCCTGCAAGTGATGGTTTTTTGCGGTAATCCAGTGGCACAGCAAGGTGCTGCTCTTATCAGCGCTTGCCTGTCAGGGACCAGTAATAGGTACTATCTCAAGACTATGTATTTCTTTAAAAAAGAAAAGTAGTTGTCTATAGACTGACATATGGTTAAGATCTGGCCAGTTCTTCCAAATGGTTGTGATAACCTTTAGGCAGTTTAAACATACAAATTCTCATCTCGCGCAGATTCTGGACTGCTTTCCTCATTTCAGAAGGAGAAGCAGAGCTGAGCATTATAACCCTACTGGCCACATAGACGAGGTAGGTGGATTGCCAGATTGAAAACACGCACTGTTTGCTTCCTTTGAGAGCCACCGAGGCTTGCTCACAGGTAGAGAGGTTGGCTTGTTTTTTAAAGGCTGTATCAAGGGACTCTCATCACTTGTTCTTTATTGGCTTTCACGGAAGTCTGTTGTGGACTTCAGTCAAGGTGTTCTTGAATTCTGCACTGGTGCAGCCAGTCCCAGCTCTCTCCGAGCGGGCCAGGTTCTGCTCGTTCACACTGAGACAGTTCCCTGTATCGGATTATGACATTTGTTAAAAATACTGTTTTGATGAGTTATGGTCACGTCTGAGGTTTTGTGAACATCAACTTACCTGTTTGATTGTACGTGGTACTTCGTTCTACCAGAAAGTTCAGAGAAGACTGTCCTGGCTCCTGTCACTTCTCTGATCTAGATACTCCTTCTTTGTACAAGTGGTACTGCTTAATTAGGCAGTCTATCCTTTTATACTGAGACAGTAAATTAATTATTATTGTTTGTGTCTTTCATTGTGTGCATAATGGAGAAGTATTTGAGAGTGGTAAATTCTTATTCATCTTGGTTGTTGCTGTGACATTTCATGTAGTTCTTCCTAAACTGTAGAATTGTACATAAAAAAGGCACAGCCTGCCCTGCCTTGTTGCTATAGACCCTGTTCAACTCTGGAGTGGATTAAGTAATCATATACTGTATTACTGACTGCATTTGTTCATGTATTTCAGAGCTTCACTAAACTCATTTTATCGTTCTCATTGAGCTTTTCTAGGTGTCTTTTGGTTTGTAGATAATAAGACCCCATCAGACGGTAGTAATGATGTCGAGCACGTGCCACTGACTTACCCAGTATAGGATTTTCAATTTCATTGCTATCAATTTTCGTTGTGTTCACTCTCTCTGCAAACTGAACAGAGCGCTGCCCATCACAATGTCCAGGTTTCTGGAAGGTTTATCCATCACAACTTAAGCCAGGAGCCA
This sequence comes from Chionis minor, assembly GCA_013398295.1. Taxonomy (NCBI): domain Eukaryota; kingdom Metazoa; phylum Chordata; class Aves; order Charadriiformes; family Chionidae; genus Chionis; species Chionis minor. The sequence continues at coordinate 944,394 of VZSF01004963.1, forward strand.
CAGATCCTTGCAGACGTTGTGATGCCTGTCCGCTAGGAAGGTGTTTTCAAGAGGTCAGGCTTTGTTGAGTTTTGTTTGGTTAGCTAGCTCTTTTCCTGAAGCTTCCTTCTCTCCCCGCTTTTTTATTTATTCACTTGGGAGGCTGAGTCAATTGGTCCTAAGTAAAAGTATGCTACTGTATTCCCCCGCACTTCCGGATCGTCAGATGCCAGGCAGAACACTGCTGAACCCCACGGGAACTCTGCCACTTAGCAGAATAGAGGGGTTGAGCCCAGTATCCTTTCTGTGCTGTGGAAAGCTCATTTAAGAGTTTTGTCTCCTCTTTATGCCTCCCATTGCTTAGTTTGTGACAGGATCCTCTCATTCTTACTTCTGCGTTACTTTAATGGCCTCTTAGCGGGGACTTCATGAAACTTACATTGAAAATGTAGGTAAGTTATGTCCTCTTGCGCTTATTTATCTGCCATACAGATAATACTGTTAAAAGTAAAATACTGTCATATTATGCCCAAAGAATATGTATGAATTGCAGCTATAAAATAGAAGCAGATTATGGTGTACACGTTTATATTAGCTTACTATATAAAAAATGTCAGAGGGGTTGTTTGTAAGACTTTACCACAGCGATACTCCGTGCTCACCCATTGTAAGTATCACAGCAACAGGGTGCAGGAAACCAAAGAGAGAATTTTATCTTTAGGCTCTACTTGAACTCCATCATGAATATAAAAGTGTCAAGGTCAGTTAAACCAACATAAAGAATAGTGCTTAAAATACAGGGCTTAAAATGAAAACCAAATGAAAATCAGTCTACTTTGTCCCTATACGGGTGGCTAATAAAGCATGTGTATGCATGTCTTCACATAGGATAAAGTTGGGGGTTTGATTCCTCCAAAGAATAGTTTTGGCAGCAATTAAGTCTATCAAGAACCATTTATTTTTCCCTGCTTGCTCAAGGGATGTACTTGAAGGGGAATGGAGAGAAATAAGCTTCTGCAGTGATCTCCACTGTTGAAGCAATTCATGTTATAGTGACAATGCCAAATCTTACGCAGGAGTGCTTCTCCTCCATGTTTCTGTCTCATCCAGAGTACGTGTGAGTGAGGTTCCAGTGCTCGCTGTGAGGCAGCGTGTCCTGAACTCCCCTGATTGACTGAAGGTCTCTGCAGCAGATTTTGTCTTTTAGCAGGTTTTGTTCTAGACCTGCTATCTACTTGCTTTCTGTAGGTTTTTATCTTGTAACATCTCTTATTATTTTAATTAGCTTTACCTTCTGTGAAGAATCCTCTCTCACAAATTAGTCACGCTTTACTGGTTGTCACAGGGCAGGTTGTGATAATAGAGCTCAAATGTTCTTTCAGGTAAGGAGTTATCTACCCTGTAGTGGACTCAAATTCAACTATTGTATTGAACAATTCAAAGAATGTGGTTACCTGCATGGTGAGGGATGTTGTAGAAGAATTTCCTTGTGCAGGTTACTGTATCTCCGCAAGCTTTGGCTTCTGTTAGTCACCTTACACAAAGGATATTATTTTTTGGTTTGGCTTAGCTTGAGGAAGCTGGAAGATGCCGCTGCTCTGCTTTTGAGGGATAGAACACGTAGAGGTGAGTGTGGTGCATGTACTGCCAGTGCTTTGCTCCTAATGAGCTGCTCAACCACAAACAGTCAACAGCCAGAGTTTATGTAGAGTAACTTGTGCCAGAGAAATCCTGTTGTTTAATTTGCTAATTTACAAAATTAGTGGCTGAGAGGAATGCGGTTTCAAGGAAAACAGGAGATACGCAAGGAGGAGAGTGATTTATAGAGCTAGAACAGGAAATCAAGGAAGAGGAAAGCTTGAGAGGATACTGGGAGGAAGGAAGGCAAACAGCCTGACAGGGAAATCAGTTAATTTTTGAATAGTTCTCCAAATGGATGCATAAAGCTCGTCTGATACAAATACTTATTATACCGTAGGGAAGAGATTCGTCATGGGAGCGACAGAAACAGTCTAAACTGATTTAGCCTGTTTCAATGTGTAACTGTTGTTTTGCACAGGCGGTTTTTTCCCCAGAATTCTTGCTGGCTAAGTATTAACGTGTGAAAGCCCGGTTACTAACCAAAAAATAGGAGCTATTTTCCTTTTTGTCGATCACAGCCTGTTTCATCTGTCCTACCAAAACAAGCACCCACTTAACTTGCCGGGGTGACAATTTTCACACCTTACGTTCTGCATTAGTGTGTTCAGCCAGTGCGCAGGGCACAGTGAAAGGCGCAGGGTGGTCACCCAGAGCGGTGAGCACGCTTTGAATCCAAGGTGATGCCGCAGTCACGGCCAGAGCATATGTCAGTCTTGAAGAAATCTCAGAAGGAATTGCTGCGAAACTCACGGAAGGAACAAAACTCAGCAGCTGCCTGGCCTGGCTTTGAACTTAGCAAGTCCAGACCTTACATTCTCGACGAACTTGAGCCAGGTGCGTTGCTAACGTGCCCTGGGGTGCTCTCTGTTACAACATGAGGATATGGCTGCAAGGCCTACGCTGAAAAGTGAGTCCAGATTTCTTTCATCCCGTGGCGTGCCCTTCGAGAGCTGCGTTTGCATTATTGGTTAGGCAATATGGATTTTTTTTTTTTCTAGTAGCCTGTAGTATTTAACTAGCTGAACACCTAACCCTTAAGATACCGCTGATTTTAAAAGTCTGGGTAAAACTTCTTAATATGCCTTTATTCTTTGAGAATGCAAATCTTCAATTTCTAAGTAGATAGACTTTCTAAAACGGTTTCACTGCTAGGCTTCTTTGTTGGGTTTTTTGCTGTTTGTTTTCCTTTAGTAATAGAAACTTTTCAAAAACACAAGCTTTGTTATATTAGCTTTTGTTACTTATTTTCCTCAGGATAATGTATTTCATGTAATGTCACCTATAACAGTAAGTTAATAATTAAATGCAAGTTTGCGTTCCATAGCTAAACCATGTCTGCATCAAAAACAAGAGATAAAACCTCACATAAATTGTCATACTTGTCTTAGGGCAAATGTCCATTTTTATATGTGAGGGAGAGGACAGAGAACAAGATCAGAAGCAGAGTATATTAAAGCAACACTTAGATTTAGTTAGAAAAACAAAATCTCATCTTTCAGAAAAGTCCAAGAGCTTTTGGCTACTGGCTTGTTTTGAAAACCTAATCCGGAGGGGGTTTGTTTTGTTTTTTAAAAAAAGTCATCTCATCACCCATTTTCTGTATTTCTGAGCCGTTAAATGTTACCTCTTTTCTGAGAATTGAATTAACTTGTACTGTGTTTGCCAGGAGCTCGGAGCGTGTGCTCAGTCAGTTACTGCTCTTCAGTAGGGGCACAATAAATAGCCGAGCTGCAGACTGGGTTACTCAACTTTTGAGCTACTGTTGCAGCAAATTGTTTTTAAAACTGAGGAGCAGACGGATGAGGTGTTGGATTAGTCTGCATTCATCTGAATGCCCTTTTTTTTCTTTTTTTTTTTTTTTTTGAGGCAACAGGAAGACAATGTATTGAAATAGCAGCAGTCTGGCACTGATGAAAGTCTACAGGTATAGGAGTTTCAAAGACAGATGATATCTTTTGTTACCTGAACTGATACGCATGGGAAAGCAGGACAAGCTTTTGATGACAGTTATTTAATCGGCTGAAATATCAAAGCACTCTGTTATCTATACAGTGTGGAGATCGTATTTTCTAAGATTTTCATGACGACTCAGTAGTTCTTTAAATACTCCTGTTAAAGGGTGTTTAAAGCAGCCAGTGGCAATGAAGAATTACATTTTTTGCCACAAGAAGGTGAGTGTTATGAACAGGCTCACTAAGTACGCTTGGGAGACATCTGAAAGGTTACTTTGGTACGTGGTTTTTTTGGAGTATTACCAGAGAAACTAGCTGAAATTCAGCAGTGTTTTGTATGCTGGGGTACCGCAGTGATGGGTTCGTTTCAAGTTGATGAATGGACTCAATGAGAACAACGTTAACAGTGGTATCTTGAACGGGGGGAAGAAATTGCTTGCTCCAGGAAGAGCTCTCCTGCCTGCCCTCCCATGTTTGGCCTTTCTTTTAACAGCAAGCTGGACGAGTCAGCTGCCAAATGCATTTCCCCAGTGTGGCAACAGGATGTATGGTGTGTTCCCAGCTAGGGAATTCGCTCGGGCTGTATTTCTGTATTATTAGGAGGCCTCCCTGCTGTTAGATCTATGGCAGAAAAGAGGCAGTCTCTCTCGGGCAGGAATGTTTAGCATCTGATAAAATGATGGCATGATTAGCAGCAATTTGTAATGTGCCTTTTCTTCTTTGCAAATGTAGTTACTCTTAGGGACACTGAATGTTTGAGAACTCTGAAGTATATATATAAATACATAATATTTAAGCACTTCTATTTATCACTGCATACATTCATTTTTCTTTTGGTTTCTGTGTTTGGATGACATATAAATATTGGTCCCAGAAGGGCCTGTTTAAGCTAGGAGATTGAGTTGACTTATTCTCACTGAGATGAGAATTACAATAGGAAGAATGTTATTAGCTCGGAGTAGGACAGTCTGACCTTGCTCAAACCCCAAAGCTCCTCATCCTTCACACCAGTGTTTTAAAGGAACATCAGCCACTTGGAACCGGTCTGTCTCCAGTCTCTTGTAGAGCTTCTCTTTCTTAGTGTTTATGGGTACTTGTTTTCCCATCTTAAAACCTTTTTCCCTGCTGCATAAACGGTCTGTACAAACAGCAAAACTGACAGACTGTAAAACCAGAAGCTGTTCAGTGCGCAATACCCAGAATTAACAGGTGTGTAATGAGCCAATCTCCATCCATGTAAGATCTTTCTACATTCTCGAGCTGGTGCAGCGGTGGGGCTTCACTGGGGTGTTGGTCATCTTGCCGGGTCTGTGTGCATTTTTACTTTAAAAGAAATTCACTGAGGAGGGGAAGAATCCATGAGTTTTGTCCCTGACCTTTCATTTATAATAATCCAAGAGAGTTAGTGTAACTTTTTTAATAGATAAAAAGACTTGATAAATAAAAGGACTAGATTGCGAAAGACTATCCGAATTAACAAGTGGTTTCATCTACCTGCTGTTTCACCACGTGGTTGCATCGTTGCGGTAGCCCTTTGTCCTGTCTCATCACTGTTATTCTACATCCCCCACCCCCAAAAGAGGTAGGGTCCCTGCCCCCCCTGCTTGTTTGCATCTGGTAGAGGCAGAATGGAGGGAGAAATGCTGCTTGGCATCCTGAGCCCGCAAAACCAGCCTTTACAGAAGACAGAGGTTGGTGAGAAGTGCTGACCATTCCCAGCCTGTGGTAGGCAGTGATGGCAGAAGGCGAGGTCCATCAAAAAAATCCAAAAATGCTCTAGTGAACTCTTTCCTTGAATCTCGCTCATGCCAAGGTCGCTTTGGCCTGGTGAAGTGGGTTTTTGCCAAAGGGTCTTTCTCAAGACCTTTCCCTCGTGCTTCTGGCTGTTGAGGCCTTGGAGGGGATTTTATTTCAAGCCTTTGGCTTTGAGGCTGGGCTGTAAGTCACAGGATCTCTTCTAGCGTCTCGGCGCATCAGACAGCTCTGAAATGGGGACTCTTAGGGGATGTCAGGCAAAATGTCAGTAAATCTCATCCAGACAAAGTTGCATTGTCTAAATCAAACCAGGATATGTCCAGTGGATTGCATCAAATAAAGTCCTTGAGTTAGGATGCCTGAGCCAGACTTGCCATAAGCTGATGTAGTGGCATTTCCTGGGCAGAATCGGTCTTCTCCAGCCTGGTGTGACACTAGTTCTTCTACTTCCTCAGTTCCCTTAAATCTTGCACAAGGAGGATTTTATTTTCTCCCTTAAAGTAGGCTCTCTTTAATTATTGCATTTTTGCAATTACTGCAGTTAACATTGCAGTTACCTTGCCTCTTGATTCTTGGTGTGCTGGTCAGGAAGCTTACTGCAAATACCATTCATTTCTTAGTCTTCCAGCTTGGAAAAGGAGTTTCAGAAAGCTGCGGAGAATGAGGCACGTAAAGGGATCATTTAAAACAGGCAAATCAAATATTGTCTGTATCTGCTGACAGCACTAATCATGCTTAAACAATTTCCTAATATTGTCACAGCAGGCAGAACTTCCATATTCCAGTTTCTATCGTACACGTCTTCGGAAAATAGTTGGAGTAGTTCAGTGCTGGGCGGGAGAAGCAGAAGTGACTCTTCACAGTCACCTTTGTGATCCAGCAGAGCATCTTTCTGTCCACACAGCACCTGGGTCACTCCACTTCAGTTGAGGCCCATCCAAGCCGACTGGAGATCTCTACCTTGTGTGTCCTTGTTAAGAGGTATTCACTGGATAGATTGTAAATATTGTCCACAGAAACAGAATGCCACTTCCCAGAGCGTGCTTCAGATTTCAGGCACCAAGCATTTTCCAAGTTAGGCAGGTAAATGTCTAATTGTTGAAAAGTTGGGTGGGACGACTCTGGGCTTTTTGCTCTCTTTGTATGAGAAATGCTTTTTTTTTGGTGGTTGTTTGCTCATACAGGGATATAATTACATATTTTGCTTTCTTTTCAGTAAAAAAATAAATACAGAAATAAGAAAGCATTAGAAGGGCATAGTTCTCATGTAAACAATACTTGTAGATTGCAAAACTCCGCCAGATTCCTTTCAATTTCCAAAAAGCAGACTTAAGAATCCACATAAGAACAAATCCCCCATCTGCCTTCCTCTTCCCCTTCTCTTTGGTTGTTCTTTTTCCAATTGCTCCCTACTTTCCTTGAATAAAAGTAATGATTTTTATGTCAGTAACAATTATGCTATATTTCCCTTTTAAATACTATGCATGGCCCTATCTTTCACGTTCACGGTTTCTGTGAAAGAGAATACGGAGTTGAAACCAGTTTGGGTGATAGAGTGGAAAGGGAGATTTTCCCTTGGGCAGCTTCTATGCTTTTTCTAAATTAAATTTAATCTTATCAAATTAATTAAGGACAGTTTCCCTTAAACCTGATCTGATCCAGCTGCTTAATGGAAAGCCAAGTTAGTTTTGTTAGACTAAAGGAAAGCAAACTATTCCTTTCCTCTTTCTTCCTGGCTTTCTGCCACGAAATGAACACCAATACTGACCTAGGTTGTAGAGACAGCAGAAGAGTGACGCCGGACCTTTTGTATTGCTGTGCTCAGAAATAAATTCTGTGAGATGTTGTAGATTTTAAATACTCGGAACACTGAACGTGGTAGGCCGATCTGTTGAATATTGCCATGTGTTGCCATTTATTTCCAGGTACAGTTGACTGTAGGGGACAGTAACTGAGAGCTGCTGTCTGAGAGCGGTGTGGTAGCCAGTTTAGAGAGAGGTGAGCGCTCACAAGTCTCAGTAAAAGAAGGGTCTCCACATCACGAAATTCATCACGGCACTTGGGACAGATAGGTGTTCTCCAGCATTAACTAAGTTATTAATTAACTGTTAACTATTCTCGAGCATTTCAAGATGGCTTTGTTAAGTAGCGGTGGCCCACCACTGTTGTAGCATAAGGCCCTGATTTAGGGCACTGCAATTCAATGCGTAGATTTAGATGCTTCTCTGCTCTAGCAATATATTCCACCTTTCTGTTGAATCCCCCACCAAAGTATCTGGAGTGGAGAATCTGGCAAATTCCAGCCAAAGAGGAGTAGTCATCTCAAAGAGAAGAAGGTCTGGAAGGTTAATGAAAGCAGGCAATAACGTAGAGGAGAGAGAAGCAACAATCTCACAGGGGCAATGGCTACAGCATCTTACTATACATCAGAGAATCAACACCAGCTCATAAAACTGATAGTCAAAGGTATTGTAAACCAGGCTTCATTGGGCTGTCACCCCCAGGAGGCTTTGTGCAAAGCGTTAGGTAGACACGACAATTTGCAGCTAGGGATTAAATGTAATTTAGATGTTAATGCCCGAGAAGCTGGTATTATCTCACTGCTGTCTGCACGCTTAACAGCAGAGGAGTCCAACCATCTTCAGGTACATCATGAAGATACAGGTGGCACTTTATTCTCGGCAAATATGCCGGCTGAACTTAAAGTAAATGCAGAGATGAAGGCGACGTTTCTTAGTGGTAGCCTCAGACAGCTACCGGCGAAACATGATGTTACGAGATGGTGAAAGATCTCATTTTATCTTTATGGAAGTTATCACACAGCTGGGCAAACTGCCATATCTTCAGGGTTACCTGTTTGACGTTTTTGATCCACCACATTGCATTTACGGCTTAAAATGTTCATTTCTGATCTAATTTGGAGCTGTCCCAGTTTCATTCTCCTACAGAAGAAACCCCTAACTATGTAGTTTATTGGTTATGTCAATACCAGTAAAAGAACATTTATCTGAAACTTGACAGATCTCACCAGGTTGGCCAGGGCTATGTGTATTCCGGTGATAATCTGCTCAATTCAGGCATGAGTTTAGCTGGTTTATGTCCCTTTAGGAATAGGAGATTCATCCTCCAGCCTGGGCTTGTTTACCAGAACCTGGTTCCCAAGCTACCAGGAAAGATTGTGTCACGTTACTTAGCCCAATCATTACAATTACTGAAGATAGGGCTATACAAGAAAGGGCCATAGGAGGTGGCAGGTGAAGATGTTTTCTGGGTGAGAAATCCCCCTAGAAGTTGACACTGTCCACACAAAAAAAATCTCCATTTGTTTTAATTTTCAGCTTTCTACACTCTTGCATACACTATTAATCAAAGAAAAATCCCATTCCAAAGTCTACACTCTGAGCGCTGAGGTTTAGCTGAAGTCCCAGACATAGGTTAACCGTCTTGCCATCAGGAACAACTAGCAAAGTCTGAAATACAGCTGGTGTACTTTTTAATTGGAATTTTACAATTTTACACTAAGAGGACTGGTTGCTCTTTGCATCTGATGTTCAAGGGAACAGCGCAAGACAGTTCAAATGTGTGAATTCTCTCAGTAAGAAAAATTATCTCTTTGCATCTCCCATTCCCTACTAGCCTTGGACTTGATGGTAAATCACGCGCAAAGTTTAGTCCTAGACCATCACAGTTTGCACTGTTACTTGATTCATCATTCTTCTTTTTATGCAGTATTTATTGTCTGTTCTGTAGTATAGAGAAGATGGAAGATTACTGTGGGCTCTCTCAGCATTAGAATATTTTGTTTTGGTTTTTCACAACGATTCTCAATTCTAGAAGCAGTGTCTGAATTAGCTGTCTCTTTAAAATCATTGTCAATGATTTTAAAATAGGGGTGGGTGCTTGCTGGAGAGGGGAGAAAGGAAGACACTGGCATCTGCTGCCTGTTAAGTCCATTAATTGAAAAGAAAATACTGCTGGTGCCAGAATGTACAGCCCTGCTCCTAATTAAGCCAAGGGAAGCAATGGGCTGGTTTTAATTGAGAACAGCATCTCCCTTAATGGTGCCAACAGTTAAAAAACGCAAATAGATTCAAAGCATGAAGCACATGCGAGACAGTAGTGGCTCTTTATTTAGCGGGTCAGTCGTCGTGCTGTACTTGGAAACCTGCATCTCAGCACAAGACCTGGAGGAATAATTGGGTCCGAGTTACGGGCAGAGTCATCTCTACTTTCCTGCGTCTGAGAGCTGGGTGTTTACAGCACAAATTAGCAGTAGTCATTAGCAGCGTGTCCTTTCAGAAACAGTTAAGGAAGAAAGTAATTCCTGGTAACTTTGGTGGCAGGAGGAAGAGCTGCCGTGCCTTTCTTGGCGTGTGGCAGTGTGGTTCCAATTAGCGTAGTCTTCGTATTTGAAATGCTTTCTGCCCAGGTCACCCAGGAGTTCAGGCGTCTGGTGTGTGTACCACATCTCAATCCCGGATCCCGTAATTATCCCTACTTATCATAACAGTGTGGGAAAAAAAAAATAATAATAAAAATCGTCATTCTGAAATGATCAGCCATTAGGAGTTTTCTGCCAAAAAGGTCCTAAGCCACTTCTAGCCTGTTTCTTAAGGGAACGAGGCTTATGTGATTGTATCATCTGTTTTCATGCTTGTCGCTCCTGTTCTAAAAGCTTTTGAATCCACTGGGCAATTTCAGCCAAAAAGTTCAGTGAAAATAGGTGCCCAGGCAAAGCAGAGACACAAATTAATCCCCCCCTTGAGGGCGAGGGTTAGGGGTAAGCTCGGCTACATGATTAGACATTAATGAATCCACACGGGACACACGCCTCTGCTTCAGGAGAAGCTCTGAGTGGAGCTCCCACTCCTGTTGGACGTGGGATAATCAAACCCCAAGCCCTGGCAAATCAGTCTTTGGAAGTCCCACGGCTTGCTTGCGTTCTTTGATAGACCAGAGTTTGCCTGGTCCGCTCTGGAAAAAATCTCTTCATTTCCCCAAAGCTGCTCCTTTGCCCAGCCATCTGCTTCCTCCCAACGTCCCCTGCCGTGGAAAAACTGCACCATTGAGGCTTATCCACCATTTCGAAGCAGCTTTTTGATCCATATTCACTGCCTTCCAACACAGATGCCAGCAGCCTTTGCCTTGTATCCTTCTGTGCTCCTTCTAGAGGATGCGAGCCTTTTTTTTTATTATTTTTTAACACAGCCTGGCTCTTAAGCTTCAACCATAGACAGGAACAAGGCTCACACACCAGAGCAGCTGCTTCAGGCCGTTTTGCCCCTTAAAATGTCCACCATCACACCAAACTGCAGACATGTAACCAAAGCCAGGGTTTGGGACACGGAAATATCTCAGCTCCATCTGTTGTCTTGCAGTTGCTGAGTGAGTTAGCATATTGAGTAACGCTTTAAAATGTGAGGTGCTTCTGGCACTACAGATTTGATGGGAATATGTACCTTGAGTGAGGGCTGGCCCTGACTTTGTGAAGGGAAAATGCTGACCTCCCGGTCCTGCCTGGGACAAACGGTAGCTCAGGGATAACTGCTGACACCTGAATGCCTAAAACCAGCCTCTGCTCCTTTAGCAACTCTCAGCCAACATCAAAGAACCTTTCCCCAGGAGAGTTTTTAAAAGGGACTTCACTTACATAACAGTAGCTTCAAAAATGCTACCTCATCTGGAAGGTAGGAAGGAATCAACAGTGAATTTGCTCTCAATCTGGGATTTTTGTCTCATGCTTTTGTCTAACAGTTTAAAGACTGGTTTTGCTTTGGCTGTAGTCCAGATCGTTTAGTAGCCTGGCTCATCTGACTTGGACCACAATACCCTGGCTACAATTTTAAGCTGCTGCTGTGAGCCTAATTGTGGATTTCGACATGGCTTATGTTTTCATGGCAGTGGTCACTAAGTCCGAGCTGCACGTTATAAGCCTTTTGTCACTGTACCTGCTGGGTTTTCCTCTCAATTGTACTGCTCAAAGTGTTTCTTAAACTTTTTTTCCTGTAGAAATACAGCCTGTGATTTATTTTGAGGTGTGTTTTCTCACTTTGGCATCCTCAGCGTGGCGAGCTTCTACTTTCAAGTTGTTCACATGCAGATGGCAGTAAAATATTCAGTGAGCAGTAAATTGGCCAAGAAATATGATGAAGGGTGAGGGGAATCAATATTATGTACAAACTCTGGTTACATTTGGCAAACAGTTTCAGCCAAAAAATAAAAGAGGGTTGGTTGGTTCTTTTCCTAAGTACATGAGGCAGAAGTCTGAGATCCAGAAAATGAAATTGTTCTGGAATGAGCAAAAATGAAACTTCTGCATTAATTTAGGCACTGACTTCCAAAAGAATTCTTCTGTGTAGCTCGAAGTTTACGTTTTCTTTGAGTTCAGCCTGTGTTCTGCCAACTGAGGACACTTTCCGGAGCCGAGACCGAGGAAGTCTCAAGGTTTCGCTATTTCTTAAGGCCCGGGCTGCAATCCTCACGAACCCTTTGACTTCTCCAGCTACGTCTCTAGAGATTTTGTGGTTTATGTGGTTGTGCTGTTGCAATTTGCACTTGGGCAATGACCTCTAAGCACAGTTCCAGCTCTTGAAGTAACATCTTTGACCTTCCAGGCAGAGCAACAGATTGAACTTTATAAACTGACCCCTGTTTGTGACTCGGTCATTCCTAACTGTGCTGGGACCACATCCGGGGAGGCTGGTGTCTCGTCTGGGGCCTGCTGACTTGTGGCACAGTAAGGAAGCAGACCGCTTGCCATAAAATAAGCCTTGTTTGCGTGTGCCAGAGGATATAGTTCCCAAATCTGCCCTCTCGCAGGGTGTGCACCAGCCCCGCTTCACGCCAGCCAAGGTACGTGGGAGGCGGGTGCCTGTCCACGGCTGGATGGGGACTGGGAGTAGTCGGGACTTCACTGGAGCCCTTGATGTGTCTGCCTCTGACAGAGGGAAGCTCCGAGCTCCCACTGACGTGGAGCTCGCAGGATTCAGGAGTGCCGCTACTCACAGGCACGATTTCCCTCAGTGCAAAAGAAACGTGAAACAGTGCTTTGTATTTTTCCAGCACCAAATGGATGCTATCTGGCACGCGACGCTTGATGGGCTGCTGATCCCTGAGCTAGTGGTTGCACAGTGATCCTCAGGCCAGGAGATCTAGGGGGTTTCACAAGTTTTGCCCCTGGGCTGCTTTTGAGCCCATGGACAGCCTGCTTCACCCTGTGGCTCTGTTTGCAGTTCGTCCTTTGTCTGGGACATTTAAATTCTAAGTTCTTGAAGCCACAGCCTCTCTCACTGTGTAAGTGTGCGGGTACCTACCTGTTCCAAGCACTGTTTGTGGTCTGGCTGCTACTGTCCTACGGAGTGTGACAGTCTGGAAGTGATGAATATCTTTTGTTCCTCTTGACTTCAGTGAGATTTGGCCCCATACCACATGCCTGAGACCCCCTAGCACCGTTCCTTGTGGCATACTGTGGCTCCATTTCGGGAGTTTCCCATGCTCTGTGGTTCTGAGTGAAAGAACAAGCCGGTGGTTTGAAGGCTCGTTTTTTTTAATAAAACTGTCCAATTCGTTTTTGTAACTGATGTGGAGAACCAGGAGTATTCTTACCAAAGTGGTTGGGAGCTTCTGAAGAAATTGGTCTGCCATCAAAAGTAAAATGAGAAAAAACCCCATCTTTCCATAAAAAGTGGGACTGCTTGGTTAAACAGTTAAGCAAATCAAAGTTAAATTCATCACTCTAGTAATCCTGACTTTTCATTTTTCACTCTTGATCCCTAAACACAGACATTTAGTCAGTTTTCAGAGGAAGAAAACAAGTATGGCCAGCGGTTGGTAGAGAAACTTTTCCATAGTGCCCTTTCTTTTATGTGTAAAAGGAAACTGCAAGCGGATGAACTAGTGGGCAGCGCTGAGGCGTGTGGATTAGTTGCTTTTCCAACTTCACTGTTGGTCTGCGTTCTAACTGATGCTTTCTCCCTCCTGTTTCTGTCCTGCCAACTGTTCTTTGTCTTTTGGGGGGCCGTTACCTTTGCTACAGGACACCCAGGAGGTATCGCAGTGCTTTGGGGAGCTTTTAGCTTCTGCTGAAATAGAGTTTCTAAGATGCTGTTGAAAAACAAGTCCTGCATTCACTTGAGGCTGGGATTGGTGGTCTGGAAAGCAAACACGGGTAGCAGCTCCGCTGTGTTTGATAAGTTAGATTGGACAACATATCCCTTTCAATTGCTTTCTATTTATTTCTGGCTGACCTCAAGCAGCACTCTCTTTTAAGACAGGCCGTGATGCCGAATTGAAAATCTGCTGCCTTATAATTACTGGGTGTATGGCAAGGAGAGCAAGGCAGCACCTTTGTCATCTCTTCCCATTTTTCCCCTCTCGCCCGGGGCAGAACCACAGCTCTCTGCTCCCCAGCCTTCCCCAGGAATACACCTGAGCCATTCGCTCAGAGACTCCCTGGCTGAAATTACTGGGAGCCCATTAGCACAAATGCCAAATCTCCCAGCCCTCCAGTGTGTTTTTTAATGGAGCCCTCTGAAAGTGAACGCTTTATTTTGGGGGCTCCGCTAGACAATAGGCTCTCTGGATTCTCCTCCGGGGGACAAGCTTGTCAATCAAATTGTCACAGACAATAATTACCCCCTGCTTTATTCGCTCTGTCTGTCTTCAGAACAGTCAATTAGAGCTATTGATACAGACAAGCTATTCTCACCAAGTTAGTTTTCAGCCTAATTAAAAGGAACCTGTCAGTGCCTTTCCCGTAACCCTCAGGCTTCTAATGGCTTCTCTTTGTGTACAGTGCAGGAACTGAAACTCAGCCTGGGAGACAGAGGGCTCAGTTGAAGTGTACTCTTTCATCTCTGCCTTTTCCTCCGTTATGGTGAGAGGGAGGGAGGGAGGGAGGGAGAAGAGGATTTTCTAGAAAAGACGGAGTCCTGTCTGCCTGGGTTTGTCCGGTGTTTTTGAAATTCATCGTGTGGAAAGGGGGGAAAGCCTCTGAACTTCAGCCTCCTCGAAAGCACTCTGATGGTAAATAAGTGTTAATGCTCTCTGAGCATAGAGACCTTTGAACGGGCAAGTAAGGGCCCTCTTCAGGGATGAAAAGCAGTGTTTTTTCCTGCCAAAGTGTTTTGTTCTGCTTTTTTTCTTAAAATGACTCGAGCACACAAAAAGATATGCCAAAAATCTCATCATCTTGAGGACACTGCTGATCTAAAGTGTATTCAGGAAAGTAAATACTTTGACCAGGCTTTCATTGTGGTGTAAGAAAGAAACTGCCACGCTCCACAACTTAAGCTTATTTCAACAAATTCAGACATAAAATAAACTCGCTGTCCAAACTTCAGGGGGGGATTCTGCTGTGAGTTTACACCTTCTGAGACCCAGTGTATGGGATGTAGTTTCTGAAGAGACGGCGGGCAAGCCCTACAGGCCTCTGCTCCTGCAGGACCAAGTTGTATGTGTTATGTAAATCTGCTGCTATTCCTTTTCTGATTTAACAGTATATCTTTTTATTTTCTTTTCTCTTCCATGTTTTTGCTGCTGGATCATCTTGTCTACTTCTCTTCCTTCATGAACTGCAACATACAGGTAAGTGTAAAATCTTGTTTTACAAATATCCGTTATCAATATTTCTTTCTTTTTTGCCTTTCCCCCAGTTGTCTGCTATATTGCAAGTGACTCGGGAGGAGTGTGTTGCACAGACAGAGAAATTGTAGTGAGAAAGATACGGTATGATCCCATGTTCTATAAATAACACGTTCCCAAACAATGAGCCGTTTCACAAAAAGAAAAGCAAATCCAAACCCAAGTTTGCCATTTAACCCAGAAATAGTATAAAGTGAGGTAACACAATTCTCTTGCCAATGAAATTACTAACCCTTCGCTTTGTGCCAATATAATGAAAAGCACTGGAGATCAGAACTCTGTCTGAAGAAACTCATTCCTTTCCTTCAGTGAGGTAGACCTCCACAGGAAGTCACAAAATTATTTCCAACTGTAGTTCAAAATGGGAGCAGGGTTTTAAATGTGAGAAAACCAACCTGTGTATTTCATCGGTATAGCTCTGAGCTCAAAACTCTTTGCACACTTCGACAAAGGGTTTGCTGACCAGTTTGCTGTGATATCTAAGTCTCTTGTAATTAAAAACGTGTCCCAAATCCTCTTCCCCCACCCTGCCTCTGATTACCCAGTACATAAAAGGGAATAAGAAATATTTAATTCTTGAAGTCTTGGGAAACTTTTCACTTCTTCCACCTTTGAAGATGTGTGGAGAGCCAAAAGGCTCTGCGAGAGCTAAAACTGGAGCTTTCAGAGAGGCGTTTGAAGCTTGGGCCATTTCACCCGAGTTGAGTAGTGCAGGATATGTCCCGGGCTTCTCCCATCCTCCCTGTGACCCGAGCTACAAGCTTTCTCAAAGGGTTTTGTAAGTGCTCTGAAGCTCCCTCGTGATGACTGTATTGTTTGGAAGGTGGTGCAGGTATCTCCCACACTACAGCTCTTGCCAGCACTGCAATTTAATTCCATCGCAATTTGTAGGCAACTGCTGAAAAGTCAGTTTTGTTCTGAACCTCGTGTTTTCTGCATCCTTTCTCCCCTGGATATCCGTGACTCTGCAGAGTGGCTGTCTGTGTGCTGCTGCTCACTCTTTAGTCATAATTTTGTCTAAGTTGGATTAAATCTTGTTTTAAATGTGTTTACTTCCAAATATGCAGTTAATACAGTAATGCAAAATGATACAACGGTCAAGACACTTAGAAATTGCCATTGTTTGAAAAGCTGTTTTGCCACATAAGTGAACTACTAAGCAAAGGGTAATTACAAGTATAAAAGCACTCATGTAAACTGCGTGTTTCAAAAGCTGTGCGCGTATCACAGTTTTAAAATTTGACATGTAACAAAATACCGTCAGTATTGCACGTACCACGTATGGAGCGTGCAAATACCTGAGCTGTAGACCTGAACTGTGTCTATAAAAGCAGAGTTTGAAGCGATGTAGCTATGTGAGCTCATGTGCGCACATGCATATGTCGTCTTGATCCACTCACACAAGTATATAATTGACCTTAAGTTGTGTTCATGCGGGATGTTACTTGTCTTGAAAGAAAAAGAATAAGAACAGCTGTACTTGAGCAGGAGATAAATCCATCCAGACTGATGGCACAGGGAAGAGTAAAACAGGGTAAGCATATGTGATACTTCTCCCTAATAGTTCTCCAGCTTCCGATTATTTTCAGTTTAGTGACTTCCTGAGTATCACAGAAGTAGGACATTCAGACTAACAATTAAACTTACCGACAAATATGGGACAGAATATGGAGTATCTGACCTAAGGATTTAAACACTACTTACAGCAACGTATCACTTTCTTCCCAAGTCCCCCATTCCTGGAGGCTCCCAGCGCTGCACCCCCTGCCTCGCACCAATGTTAGCATTGTCTCAGAGGGCAAATAAATAGGGTGCCAGTTTACAGGTTCCTTTGATGTAGCACTCTTAAAATTATTCCCAGGTAAGTGATAGTTATCACATGAAATTGCAGTCAGCGCTGGAAGATTCAAAGCAGTGGGTCTGGATCTGGGGAAAGAGGAGGCTTTTCTTTTGCCCGTGGCAAAGGCACTACACAGGGCTGCGTCAGAGGTCGTCGCATTCCTTCTCAGTGGTTTTTACGTGTTATCTTCCAGTCTTGCCATTAACGAATACTCTTTCTGGGTTTACTTAGTTACATGGAACAGAATCCATGTCTGTGCCAAAGTCTTTTGTTCCTGTAGCTGGCTTATGTAGCATTAGAAGTAAATCTCCTTGGAGGATCTACCTGCTGTCCTTGCCAGTGGACAAGGGATATTGTGAGCCTTAGTTTAATCCTCCTGTGCCGGCGATACCCTCGAGTCCATAGCCAGCACGAGTCGCCGGGCATTACTTTCCTTGCAGAAAGGCAATAATAGGTCATCGTTGTGAAACGACGCATTCCAGGAATAATTTGCTTGTCCCTTAAGAGAGAATGTTCACTTTGGTTACAAAACGTCCTCTTTTGAAATGTAGCCGAAGGCGGGCGACACACGCACACGTTGGAGGAGTGGAGCGGGACGTGCTTGTGGTATTACAGAAAAAATGGGAAATGAAATGACTGGATTTGCACTCTCCTGAAGGAGGCTTCTCTCATGTGCAGTTTGCCTGTTGCATATCAAGTCACAATGCCAATTTGTGGGCTTATATGGTAGATTTTTTTTTTGTTGGGTTTTTTTTTTCAAATTCTTCTTGAAAATGAAAGACCAGGCTTTCCAATACAGTAGTTGAGTGGTGTGTTCCAGAAAAGACAATGCTCAGTAGAGACGTCTTCAGAGGAACAGTAAAGAGTGATTGAAGTGCAGGAAAAACCAAGTAGCAGTATTACTAACTGTGTCATTATTCTTTTTACACAATGTGCATGTGTTTATATGCACAGAAATTTAGAAGGGTAACACATTTGAAAAGAATAGAGCTCTGATTTACTTTTGGTTCATGTCAGAATGAGAATTCATTGCTGGGGGTTGAATGAGATGTGAACTGTCAATTGGCCAGCTGTAACATACGGAAGATTTCCAGAAGTGTTGTCTGCCATTTTTGGCAAACTGTGCCCTTGAGGTGTTGTCAGCTGTGATTGGAAGGTTTAAATACATAAAAGTCCTGTTTAGAAGAAACAGTCACAATTTATAACAAACTTTTCCATTAAAAAAATCAAACCAGGTTCTGTTTTGCCTCACTAGAACTCCACTGGCTCTTAGATAGTTTAATGACCTTGAAATTTTCCCTGTTCTCTTTTTCTTCGGTTCCTGAACACTCTTCAGTCTCTGGTGTTTTAATACACGTGATACTGAAACACCTCAAACTGCAGCAAACTTTTCCCAGCTCAGCAATGAGTGTGGAACTGTAGATCCTGAGACAAACAGAAAAATCAAGGTGGACAAAATCAAGTCAAATTGCAGCAGGATGAAAACAGCATGCATGAATCCTGCCGATTTGAATGAAATTTAGCATAAAAGAGAGAAAATGCATCAAAGGTGTTTTCTATTTCATATATTTATTTAACTCTTGCTCTTTTTTTGGGTTTGTGGTGGGGTTTTTTTTGTTACAAGCAATTATAGCTTTCCCAACCTAGTATCTATCATCATTGAGTCTTAGCCTGTATTGCCTACAGTGATAGAGTAGCACAATGTCAGACGTCTTGGTTTAAAGCTATATCAAAGGTACTAACACCTCTTTGAATTGAAATATCAGCCTTGCTGGTTTAGATACTAAACTTTGATATATGTATGTAATTGTCTGTATGAGTACTCACATAAATGGTAAATACTCTTGCAGAGCTACTTCACAGCCTTTCATAGGAAAATTCAACCAGAATTTGTAGTTTACTAAACCTGAATATGTCTGAAATCTCAGTGGAGCATTTCATATATTCTCAGGTGAATTAAGTGTAGTTGGCTTAAGTTTCTGGAATTGATATGAGGAGCGAAGAGAAAGCACGGATCAGTTACAGAATACCCTGGACATTCTTCTGGTTTATTTACTTCAAAGTGACACGTGAATTGGTGCCTGCGTTGCAGGTATGATGTGGTCGTATCAGTAACAAGTCCTCATGTTAAAAGTTGCTTAGTAATTCTGACATTTTCCCTTTTTCTGTTGCTTGTGGCATTCTGAAAATGTAGTGTCTCGGGCTAAGGTATTCCTGCTCAAAGCTGGCTTGTGTGGGCGGGAGGGCTGCCGTGGTTCATCAGTTGGGGTGGAAGTCTGGGGTGGTGGAAGGGAATTGACATTCTGTTTTGAAAACTGGAAAGCAACTCTTGCAATTTCTTTTGATATATTATCATGCTCTTCAGCCAAATAATGCACATGCATCGTGTCCAACAGAAGACCCGTTGTAAAAGGTATTTGAGAAATGCAAGCATGTAATTAAATATTGTACCATAACACACACTCAAGTGGAAATGCAGTTAACGTCATTCCTTAGCATAAATATTTTTCTTCTCTGGGACATTAATTATACAACAGTAATGCTTTCTGGTTTATAGCCTTGCATTTAAAATACAAACATTGCTGAAAAAATTTACTTCTGTAAATTGAATTCCCTTATCTGTTATGTGAAATTGTACAAAAACTTACTGGCAGAGTTAGTCCTGATTTTCTTAGTTTCTCATGCCGTTGTTGCAAACAGGTAAGAGCGCTATGATTTTGATTACAATGAGATAAGAACAGGTAAACTGGCTTCATGCTGTTGTATCACCTCTGTATTTTCTGTTCCCTGGTTTTATTCTGGCATTTAACTTGGCTGCAAACTGCAGAAATAAAAGAACACTCGGGAGGAGGCAGCATGGGAGCTTGTAAAGCTTGTGATGATACACGGTAAAGGGAAAAAGAAATGGTATGTCGAAAAGATGCCTAAAATACAGCGCAGGCTTTCTCACTGAGCTTGTTCCCTGAAGACCCAAAGGCTGGCAAGGGGCCTTTCCTATGTAGCTGGTAGGGCAAGATGGTTTTTTACCAAGCTTTGGTCCTTTTATCCTGATGGTGGTTGTGGTGGTGGGAGAAAGAGAAGCTGCAAATATTTCTTCAGTCTGGATACTTGAACGTGTATCTGACGGATAACGTGGTGGCCAAATGGCCTGTGTTGCAGGATGATTTTGGTTTTCCTACACTGTCACATGATGATACAGGCGCTTTATTAGGTTAAAGAAGAAAATGTTAATACTTACTGCTCTGGGTCCAGTTGCTGTTTCAGAGGCTGCTTCTTCAGTTTGGTGACTGTGGTCTCTGCAAAAAGCAGCACTTAAGTCCCTCTCGCCAGGAGACTGGTGGGTGTCCACTGACTGTAAAAAGGGAAGGCCTCTTGCCTTTTCAAAGCAAGGCTGCTTCGTTTCACAAACCTCACTGTAGGAAGCTTTGAACCTAGAGAAGGTCCAAGGGCAGAAACGCTGTGGAGCTACAGGCTAGCGATGTTGGTCTTTCACTGGCCCTCTCTACCCTCACCCTGCGGCTTCCCCTGCCGCTTCCCTGAGAAAGGAACGTCATGCACAGCTTAGAAAGTTCAACCCCAGCCTGTTTTTATACTCCAGGGATCCAGCTGAAGGCAAATCGCTGTCCCACAAGGAAAAGTACAGGACACCCAAATATCACAGTTGCTTCATTTGTAAGTATTTACTTAGGCAAGTGGGCAAGCTGCCTGCTCTCAGTGGAGTAGAGCCTGGGTGATGAACAGTCTTCCTATATCTTATCACATTGTTTCTCGATTCTTAAAAGTACTCTGCTGAATTAAAAATAGGCGGAGATACGGTTTCACCTCTTTCTTTCCCTGCCATTTTTGTCTAGACTCCAAAATTAATTCTTTTTATTAACTTTTGGAGAGACTTGAGCTGGTCTTGTATCTGGAGGGACAGGAGATTTTAAGAGAAAAGAAAATGAGAACTCTTCAGACTTGCATCAATGAATGGGCCACAGACATCGGTTTGCGTTTGTGTGTCTCACAGAAATGTGCAATGTAATTTTTTCTTCATCCTGTGGGTTTTGTGGTCCTGAAGATAATTACTGGGACTGGGAAGTGCCTGGCAGCACACTGGCTAAAACAAGGCATTCACATCTGGCATTGCTTAAACCTCCTCCATCCCTCTAGAATGCATTTTTGCAAGTCTTCATTTCCCAGGCAAAACCATGGCAATAATTCGGATTTTTTAAAAAAATAAAAAATAGTTTCATGAACCAGATTCAGAAAAGTATTTATGGCTTTCCCTTCTGAATATCAATGGCTGGCAGCATCATGTTGAGAACAGACTAAACCAATTCAGCTACGTTCCCAAGCGAAATCCTTACATGAAAATGTACATTTTATTAATACCAACACACATCCTCCTGCAGTATCAGCAGATGGTCCAGTCAGACAAGCAGAGAAGCGATCCGTCTCTTTTCAAAGCATAAAGAAAGGGAAGGGAACAACAAACTAGAATCTAAAGTTTCTTACTAGATGCTTTAGGAGTTCAAACATCCAGAGAAACCAAATGAGCAATGTGAGCCATCAGAATAAAAGGGTGGACTCAGCATCTTACCCTTTTTCACCAGGATAACTCCCTTGACATCAGCTGAGATAAACTATACTCACTTGCAGAAAATCATACCCATTACTTACACTTCTCAAAGGCTTAAATTATTCTCATATTGCATCTCTAGCCCTCCGATTCTTCCCCTGGGGAGTGTGTTTCTGAGCACACGCCAAACAAGTCAGAATATGAAAGACCATTCTGCCCCTGGTACATTGTAAGGGTGCAGGGCTGCCAAAAGGTTGGAGAACCTCCATGCCAGACACTGAGCCACTCTCAGAATCGGTGCACAGATCTGATTTTACCAATGAACACCTTTTAAATCATTTTATTTCCCAGTTCCTTGTAAAACCTGTTTCTTCTCCTATTACAGCCGTCATTATGAGCAAAATAGTACCAAGCTGCACTGCGGTAACTCTCCCAGGCTCGTATAGCAAGAAGTTGACAGGGACGTGACCCGCTTTGTCTTGCTTCAGCCCCAGATATATTTTTTCCCTTATTTTCCTGCTACTATATAGTCTCTTACAAGTATTTTCCTGCCTCGGGGTGTTGTTTTCATCTTTCTAACCTAATGTGAGTAAGTAGTCTAGGGTAGAAAATAACTTTATTAGCAACTATAAACTGGCAAATATTTCTGGTTTTAAGGATGTGAAACAGATCTTACTAGGGTTCTTCAAAGCAAATGTGTCTGGCGGTGCAGCTGAGTATTACTCAGTTTAGCTCACTTTTGCGGTATTTGGATCTATAGATAAAGAATGAAAGTTTAAAAAAAAGGGTGAAACCACCTGGTGAGTTACCTTGTTGTATTTTACTGTATTGTTGTTCTGTAAAGACTGGTAAGTTTCTCAAGATGAAAGAAGGAAAGATACAGAAGGTCTGGATGTTGCACAGATCTCTTCTGTTTGCATAATGATTTACTGGTACAGTTGACCAACATGAAAATTAATTGTTGGGCTTTCCCCTTTTCAGTTTCATTTCTTTCTGAAGAGTAGCTTGGCTAGTAAAGAAATGTAGGGAGTGGGTTAATTTGTTTTCCAAGTCTTTAGGGAAGGTGGAATTTAGCAGCACTGACACTAGGTCCTATTTTGCAGGGGGGTTTTTTGCATAGAAATTTGACCCGTTTGAGTGTGGACGCAGAAGCCTTTGCCTGAACTTACTACACCTGTAGTTTTCTTGTGGTTTTTCGCTGAACCTTCGACCTTCCTGATAAGGTCAGATAGTTTCTGGTGTAGGGCCAGTTCAGTTCTTCAAAGGAACTCCTGGCTTAAGCCTATTACAGAAACGATCTCACCAACTATAAAGCTCATCTGTTTCTCTCAGCAGTCACCTGCTGGAGGATGATAGCAAAGGCAGCTCGTAGAATATTTGGTTGGGGTTTTGTTGCAAAGGCTAAATAAAATTACCCTCATGAAGTATCTGCAACAGAATTGTATTTAATTGGAGTCCCTTTTAGGAAAATTGTGACACGCCTGCTAACAGCAGGGAAAATCCCCTTTAAGGCTCTAAATCGGTATGTCCAAAAATATAAAGGAAAAAGTGTGTTACAAAATCGCATCCTGATGGCAAATGGTGTGAGACGTCCTCCATTGTTTACAGCATAAGGTTGGTGCTGGGAATTAGCCAGAGCTTGTAAAGCTGAGTACAAAGCCACACTTTAATTTCAGATTACGTTATCTGCTTTGGCATTTAAAATACTAGTTGTGATGCATCAGTACTCCAAAGTCTATTGCCATTAATAGAGGGCAGAAACTGATAATCAGTTCCACGTATAGTAAGGAAATTCAAGTTTCTAGTCACCTGGTTTCAGGGTTGAAAAGTCACTTAGGTTGCAAGAATACAGGGTGCTTGAGAGCAAGCATTTCACTTTGGGGTTTCTCCAGCCGTACCCTCAGGCTTAGCTTTGAACTGACAGCGGCCACAATTCCCCTGCCCGCTCCTCGGACTGCTGCCAGGCTGTGTTCCTTGTGCATCCTGCTCTAAAAAGCCAGTATAGAAACGTTTTGAGTGGAGCAAACGTTGTGAGACGACACAAATTAGTGTTGCTGCTTGGAGTTTCCCAGTAAACTGCTCTAATCTGTTGCTAACAAAACCTTCTCACCAGGCCCAGGGGACTCCCGAGACGTTCTCCAGCAAGACATGGAAACGGCAGTGACTGCTGCCCTCCTGCAAGTGCGAAGATTCGAAACTGCTCTTTATTTGTAGGTCAAAATTTGTCACAACCTAGGCCGTGGTCAGTCAGATGCTGTTTGACCCCGCTGGCCACGAGCCAGCCTTCCGATGCCGTGCACAATTGCAGCGCAGCAGAGTCGCCCTGCAGCCCTGCAGCGGTGCGGACGCCCGCCGGTGCAGCGCGGTGGGACCGCCAGCCTCTGTTCGTAGCGCTCGTGTTTACTCCGAGCGGCAGCCCTGGCCGTGGGATGTACCTCCCTGTGTAGGAAGGGTCTCTGGGGCTTCGTCCCGTGGATTCCATATTTGCTCCGGGGCCGAAAAGATTAATCATAGAATCATAGAATGGTTAGAGTTGGAAGGGACCTTAAAGATCATCAAGTTCCAACCCCCCTGCCATGGGCAGGGACACCTCCCACTACAGCAGGTTGCTCAAAGCCCCATCCAGCCTGGCCTTAAACACTTCCAGGGATGGGGCAGCCACAACTTCCCTGGGCAACCTGTTCCAGTGCCTCACCACCCTCACAGTAAAGAACTTCTTCCTAATATCTAACCTAAATCTCCCCTCTTCCAATTTAAAACCATTACCCCTTGTCCTATCACTGGACTTCCTGACAAAGAGTCCCTCTCCAGCTCTCCTGTAGGCTCCCTTCAGGTACTGACAGGCTGCTCTCAGGTCTCCCCGGAGCCTTCTCTTCTCCAGGCTGAACAGCCCCAGCTCTCTCAGCCTGTCCTCATAGGAGAGGTGCTCCATTCCTCTCATCATCTTAGTGGCCCTTCGCTGGACCTGTTCCAACAGTTCCATGTCCTTTCTATGTTGAGGACTCCAGAGCTGGACACAGTACTCCAGGTGGGGTCTCACAAGCGCAGAGTAGAGGGGGAGAATCACCTCCCGTGCCCTGCTGGCCACGCTTCTTTTGATGCAACCCAGGATACGGTTGGCTTTCTGGGCTGCCAGCGCGCACTGCCGGCTCATGTTGAGCTTCTCATCCATGAGCACTCCCAAGTCCTTCTCCTCAGGGCTGCTCTCCAGCCATTCTCTGCCCAGCCTGTATTTATGCCTGGGATTGCCACGTCCCAGGTGTAGGACTCTGCACTTGGCTTGGTTGAACTTCATGCCATTTGCATTAGCCCACCTCTCAAGCCTGTCCAGGTCCCTCTGGATGGCATCCCTTCCCTCCAGTGTGTCAACCGCGCCACCGAGCTTGGTGTCATCGGCAAACTTGCTGAGGGTGCACTCGATCCCACTGTCCATGTCTCCAACAAAGATGTTAAATAGCACTGGTCCCAGTACTGACCCTTGTGGGACACCACTCGTCACTGGCCGCCACGTGGACATTGACCCATTAACCACAACCCTTTGAGTGCGGCCATCCAGCCAGTTCCTTATCCACCGAGTGGGCCATTCATCGAACCCGTGACTCTCCAGTTTGGAGACCAGGATGTCATGCGGGACAGTGTCAAATGCTTTGCTTAAGTCCAGGTAGATGACCTTAATAAACTGGGGGTTGAAAATACGTCAGCTGTGCCCATCCTGCATGAGCTGGCAAACTTGTTTTTAAGACTGTATAGTTGGACAGGGGAAATTATATGGAACTGCTTCTTGTTCCTTGATTTTTTTTTTTGTTTTTTTTTAAAATCATATTGGTTTGATAGTCTTATCTCGGCGACCGTTTCTGAGATGGGCTTTTTGCCAGTTTTACAGCCTTGTCTACTGCATCAATCACGCAGCTTGTCTCGGGTCACAGCAGCTGGCGACTCGGCCAGCATTAAAATCAAGAACTTTCCTCGAAAAGCACATTCACCTTTTCGTCGGAGCAGATGGCAGGGCTAAGCCAGCGTTTGCTCGTAGCAGTGAATGCACCGGGTCACCTTAGCAGGCTTTGTGCGGCTCTGTCATGTGCCACCGCTGTGGCGCCACGCGAGTCACCGTCGTCCCTGCTGGGCGCGCTCCGGCCTGCGAGGGCACCGACTCACGCTTTACTCATGAGAGTAAAGCCGAAAAGGGCGATTAGGAACTCACTCTGTCTCTTCCTTTGCATGAGTACTGGAGGTGTGGTACCGATAACGAGTGATTTCCATCGAGCAGGTTCTTGACCTTTTTTCCCCCTATTTTCCCCGCCTCTGTGAGACGTCGGGAAAGCCAAACAGTGCGTTAGAGACAGTGGGTAAGCAACGGGGTGCTCTGGTGGGAGGGAAAACGGCGTATTCATCTGCTTATAAACTGCACAACAGAGTAAAGTTTCGGTGCTAATAATATTAGTAACGGCATAGAGTAGCAGCTGTCTGTAAGGAAGCAAAATATACGGTGTGAGTGGCCCTGTTATAGAGCTGATGGTTTGGGGGACAAAGCCCAAAACTCTTGTGATTATAGTGGACTCAGTGCACCTGCTGTCTCAGAAACTAAACTGGCTTGGGCTTGTCCCGTACAGGGGTGAGAGGCTGCTTAACAAACTCAGCTATTGTGGGCAAAAAGTGCGGAGTCCAGACTGAAGAGTTGTTGCATATTAAACACTAGAAATCATAGAATCATAGAATAGAATCATAGAAATCACTTGGGTTGGAAGAGACCTTCAAGATCATCGAGTCCAACCATAACCTAAACTACCACAGTCACCACCAACCCGTGTCCCTCAGCACCACGTCTGCCCGGCTTTTAAATACCTCCAGGGACGGCGATTCCACCACCTCCCTGGGCAGCCTGTTCCAATGCCTGAGAACCCTTTCGGTAAAGAAGTTTTTCCTAATATCCAACCTAAACCTCCCCTGGCACAACTTGAGGCCCTTTCTTCTTGTCCTGTCGCTTGTTACTCAAATGAACTCAAGTAATTAATTCACCCTTGTCACCACCGCTGAGCAGCGAGTTGTGCAAAAGAAGGTATCTCCAAGTCCTTTGCCCTGTTACTTTAAAAATTTTTTAATAACTGACTATTTGTAAACTGTTACTTACGTTACTACCTAAGGAAGATGATTGAATTTACTCCAGAAATACATGCTTAATAATCCTAATTTCTGGGTGGTATTCCTGGTGTTACACTAAGACTAACAGTAACAACCACAGTCCAGACAAGAGGTGGGCCTGGCAGATGGATGCACCAAGAGGTTCTCTGCAGAACCAACCTCCAGTGCAAACCAGTGGGAAAATAGACCAGAGGCAGGAGGAGAAATAAAGCGCTGGAACGTCTGAAGGGGACTGTGCTGTGCATGTAGCAGGTCAGTAAAGGGTTTGGGAGTATCAAGTCTTGTGACTCCAGCTTCCAGGAAGGTAATAAACCATTAGAACCTGCTGTTACAGCTCCTGGCTGGCTGGCTCTTAGAACTTTAATCATGCATCTTCATTCTGAGTTCAGCAGGCAGATAGCTGGCTCTTTTACAGCATTTGAGGCAGAGGAGTCTGCTGGAACATGCAATTATTTGCTTAAGGTGACAGACGTGCTTGGGTCCTGGAGGACAGTAGTATTTGAAAACTGGCAACCGCAGACCCGTTCGTGTTATGTAGAGGCACCTGCCTGGGGGGATGATACCAGGAAAAACTGTGAGAGTTTGGAACAGTGCCGGTTCTCTCTGCCAACCCATCCCTCCACGGTGCTGCTGGTGTGGCATCCTGTGGCTGTTGCAAACAGGAACACTAACTGGTGGTCTCGAAACTTGACTACGTGAAATGGTGGAGGTAGACATGTCCTTTGGTCTTCTCTGTATCGGCTAAAAGCGTTTCGGACAGGATTGATGAATTTTACCCACATCGGCTTAGGCAGAAGTTCAGCATAGTCTCTACTTCTCTTTGGCCAGTGACAGTTCTGCAGCTGGTTTCTGAGACAGCTTTTCTCCTTAGACTACGTTTTCTCTTCAAATTACAAGTAGTGTGAAATATGGAATATGCTGCATGAGCACAGGGGATACCATATATGAGGGAAACTACTGAATTTCTGGTAGCCTTGCAGTCTGTTTTGAGATTTCAGTTCACCTTCAGATGAGGTCTGATCTTAGGATAGGAACTGGTCTAGTTTTTCCAATAAGTTTCTTGTATCTTTACTAGCTAAACCACCTAACCTTTTTCTTGTATGCGTTGTTTTTTACTCTGTGTTCGCATCACAGAGTGCTGCAGCTGCCCTTTTGCTTTTGTGTTTTTATATCCCCAAATATGCTGCTCTTTGAAACTACCTAAGAATGATTAAAAATCTAGAATCTAATAGAGCTGACTTTTTTTTTTAAGCAGTGGGGAAGCCCAAGTACATTCCCCCCTCCTTCCTCTTCTAACCCATCTCTCCCTCTTTTGCTACGCTTCGCCCGTTGTTTAGTCCTTTCCTTTTTGATTGTCAGGTAGTAAATTCAGCATGAAGAGCGTGTGGGATGTGCAGAATACGTCCCTCTGTTGGGGAGGGGGAGGCAACGCGTCAGCCTCCCTGCACGCTCTCCCAGCTCCCTTCAGACAGCTGTCAGTCGGGGTGAGCAGCGTGGCGGAACGGATGCTAATTATGCACGCTTAAACTACAGCACCTTTCTCCTCCAGAAGTTGGAATCCTTGATGTACTTAGGGAAGTAGTGTGTATTCTGCCAGGACCCCGGGCAAAATATTTACCTTTCTTCTTGTTACAAAAATACTTATTTCTAAACAAAGCCTATAGCCTGCTTTCCCCAGTTCCGTGCATCCTGCTCCTGCCGTGGCGGCGGATCCGTAGGTGAACGCAGCGTGGGGAAGTGATCGCTGAATGACAGAGCAGGGATGGGTGACAGTGTGGTCTTTTCAGACCCCTGCTGACTAGTTCTGAAAAAATGCCGCCTCTTACTAACGTTTTGTGAAAATGAGAGGAAAAATACAGGGAAACGTGCATGTGGTTAGGATTGTAAATGACTTGGCTATAACTCCTAAGTCTTTAAAACAGTCTGTTAGAAGAAGATTAAGGAGCTACCAGAGGTTTATAAAGTCTTGCTTGCTGCATTGCCACTTTGAACTGTCCCATGCCATCTCATGAGAGGCTTCCTCGCTGGTTACAGCCATGAAGCGTGTCCCTGCGAAGGCGCTGAGATCACACATTGGTAATACACATGTGCTTTCCCAAGTGTCGCTTATTTGGGATACTGTGCAAAACATTTCGATTTATCTTAATTTCACCTGATCTTATTGGATTGTGAAGAGCTGTTAGTTCCTCATTTAGACTGCCACAAAGCATTTAAACTCATTAATTGACAATTATCTAACAAGCAACAGGAATAGATCTCTTGCTGGGCTGAAGCCTGAAAAGCCCATTTCAACCTTTACAAATGTTAGCGCATTTAATGAGCTAACAATGAATTTGAGTTTCTGCATGTTCAGTGGGAACTCTTCCTAATTGATGGCCAATTGCATTTTTCTCCTCAGTCCAGGGGAGGTAATGAGACCGGGACAGTGTTTGGAGAGAACCTCTCTTGAGAAGCTGTTCCTTCTTTCCCCGTCACGAGGCTGGGCTGAAGAGCACCTCCCATTTGAAAGGGTTACCATCTGAAACGCATTATTTAGAGTTCCTGTACTTTTATTTACAAGGAAATTGGGGTTTTAGACAGCAAAATACTACATTTCAGTGTCAACTTTAATCCATTCTCTGGCCTAAACCCCCTCAAAAGTGCTTGCTGCCAGGGTGGGGAACTGGAAGCATGATTGTAATTAGCATTGGACACGGCAGCACAGCAGTCTGATTCAGTGCTTGCCCAGACATTCTCATCTGCAAAGTAGGCTTGATGTCTTGACAGCAGCCCTTCTTTTGGCATAACTGAATCCCATGCCTCATTTATTTGCCTTTGGTACGTCCACGATACAGATACTCATGGTTTTATGTTTTTAGTTTGTCACTATGTGCGTCTGAACATGGAGTGCTAATTGCATCACGCAGCTGCCGCGGATCAGCCAGCAATGTAACGCCTCAAAGACACAGAGCTTTACCTTGGGGGCAAGATTGGTGGAGGTGGTTTATCTTAAAGGAGATTGTTCTAACTTTCCAAGTTCCAGTTCTGAGTCCTGGCTGAAAGCTGGAGTCAATACTAAGGTTAGCCAAAGAATTGCTAAGAAAGCTACACTAGAAGTGCTTTTTTGGGGAAAAAAACCACCATACCAACAAAGTGCTCTTGCTGTGGAATCAGCTGTACTGGCAAAGCTGTTCTTTGTACTGTTTTAGTAACACTTCTGCCTGGAGTGCGCACACATGGAATAAGCTTTCCAACCAAGAGCATGTGCTGCCAGTATAAACACGTCGGCACAGAGGGCCTTCTGCTGGCACGGCAATGTCCCACAAAGACCTACCTCTTCTCACCCTTCCCAGAGAGGGCTGTGCCAGCAGAAGCCTGTGGTATACACGTGGCCTTATTTTAGCTGAGCTTGTTTATTCATCCACGTTCGTAAAAGGCCTTGTGATGGTGAGTATAGCGTGCCACAGTGCCGTTCACGAACCCCAGCCTCTCAATGTCACTCTGTCTATTAATCCTTGCTAAACCTATTAAACCCTGCCTTTTAATACACTTCCCACCTGCTTCTCTCCGCGGTGTGTGTTGGTAGGGACAATGTGAGAGTGTATACCTCGGCAGATGAAATTTTTGTAAGTGTCTGAGTGGACTTAGTGACCTAGACTCTTGAGACTTTTACTCTGTGTAGCACTTAGCCTCATTCAAGGTCTACAGCATTGTATTTATGTTGACTGATCACTTGTATGGGTCGATAATCCTCGCTACGTTGTTTGCAGACAGGCTGAGCCAAATCATCGCGGATACAAATCGGTATCACCACAGTTTCAGTGAAACAAGCTCATTTACACCCCGTGAGGATTTACAATCGTAGAAGTGTCTAGGTTGGAAGGGACCTTGAAGATCATTGAGTCCAGCCGTTAAACTAATACTGCCAAGTTACCACTGAGGCACATCCCTCAGTGCCACGTCTGCCCGGCTTTTAAATACCTCCAGGGTTGGCGACTCAACCGCTTCCCTGGGCAGCCTGTGCCAATGCTTGACAACCCTTTCGGTGCAGAAATTTTTCCTAATATCCAGTCGAAACCTCCCCTGGCACAACTTGAGGCAATTTGCTCTTGTCTGTCGCTTGCTGCTTGGGAGAAGAGACCGACTCCCCTGGCTACACCCTCCTCTCAGGCAGTTGTAGAGAGCGAGAAGGTCTCCCGTCTTCCCCGGTGAGCCAGGACTGCGGATACGTGATGGGAGGTGGCTTGGTGAGCACTGCGCCAGCTCCTTCAGCACCCTCACGTGGATCCCATGTGGCCCCACAGACTTGTGTATGTCTAACTGGTGTAGCAGATCCCTCACCACTTCCCCGTGGATAGTGGGGGCTTCATTCTGCTGCCCACCGCCATCTACTGCCTCAGGGGGCTGGGTACTTGGGGAACAAACTGGTCTGACTGTTAAAGACTGAGGCAAAGAAGGCATTAAGTACCTCAGCCTTTTCCTCATCCTTGGTCACTATTTTTCCATGCCCGTTTACTAAAGGATGGCGATTTGGTGACTGGGCTTATCCGGGAAAACATTTCTAAGGCGCGTTTGAACCCCTAAACTCTGTTCAGAGAATCTGTCACGCTGCCCACATTTTAGAAACTGAAGCCTCTGATGGCTTCTCCTCTGACAGCGTAGGTATATGTCATATGATACGTGCATACAAAATAGGCACCAGTTACAAGGAGCCGCCCGATTTCAGGTATGTTTGAAGCAGCTATCACGCTGCTTGTCGTTTGCTACAGGGAGTTACTTGCTTTTCAGTCAGCCCAGAAATGGGGGACAGAAAACAGATCGCTGTTATTGCATGTTCTGGTAGCAAGTGTGCTGGCTATCACACCACTTCCCTCTTCCACACCACAACATAAATTTTCCCAGTTATTTCAAAGCAGTTACGGATTTTTCCACTTTTTGTCAATTTCGGTCTGTGAGCAAGAAATGTTACTAATTGCTGTATTTTCAGAATATCCTTTTGCTCATCTCTGTCCTGAATACAAAAAGGTCTTGGCACTTACGCATCGGGTCTATGAGCAAATCCAGTGCATTTCCAGCAGGATTTCTTCTGTCCATGGAACAGCGTTGTCAGTCCATCCAGAGAAAGCTGTGCTATCCCATGCCAATACAGAGTCATTCTCTCTGATCTGAGTATTACATTTTTCGTTTGCGTGGAGAAATATGCTGTGCTGGGGTTTCTGCAAGTGTCGTG
Source organism: Chionis minor (assembly GCA_013398295.1). NCBI lineage: Eukaryota > Metazoa > Chordata > Aves > Charadriiformes > Chionidae > Chionis > Chionis minor. Next base: position 976,112 of record VZSF01004963.1, read on the forward strand.
TCTTGTCGGTGTCACAGACGTTTGTCAAAACCATAGTGCTGAGGAGGTAGGGAAATCCAATCTGGGATTTACCTGGGGCTTGACAGAGTTGCTGGTACTTTGATATCAGTGTCGGGCAGGCGGTTGGGCAGCGGGAGGGAGGGAGACGAATGGCTCCGTTTCTTCTCCCACTTGAAGTCACTTGTTAGGTAAAGTAAATCCTCAGGTTAGATTTTGAGCACCGTTTCTCCTCCACTGTGCTCCGCAGCTTTGGAATGGACCCTGCCATGTTGAATTAGAAAAGCTACTGCTATCTTTAATTCCATGCCAGATTCAGCTCAAGGCCACCGTCGCTTACCGGGGCACGAGATGAGAGGTCTGACTCCTTGGGAGGGAGGGAAGATCGGGGTGGTGGTCAGACGCTGGCTGAAGTTGGCTCTCCAGCTTTCAGAATTAAGTGGATCTGCCGGCCGTGTAACAACTCAAAGGACTTTCGTGCCTCAGAGAAAGGCCTTTTCCTTCACAGATTTCTAATGCTTCAAGAAATAAGGCTTTTTCACGTATAGCAGAGCTTTTGCCCTTGAAGGATCCAATGCCTTTGTGCTCTTGCCCGCCTGGCCCCCCTCCATTGAAACTGAAATGATCCTGATCGGAGAGGAAATCTTGAAAAACAGGACTGGGACTTTCATTCCCTGCCCTACCCCTGATCTGCCATGGCTTTCAGCAAGTCAGTTTACGTCCTGAAGTTGCTGTTTTTCTTCCCGTCCTCTTCCTGCTTTATGTGTCTGAAAATAAGCTGTAGGGACAGGCAGTCATACACCAAGTATTTAGTACAGAAGAGTATGAAAAACACCTGCTTCAGATGTAGACGTGTCTATGGGCTGCCAAACGCTTTCCAGTTCCTTGAGGAACAAAACCCAGAGCTGTAGGCATCACCGGGGGTTTAGGTCCTTGACCAAGGAGAGGTTTGCCCAGTGAAACCCTAGGTCACCGTGCAAGGGGACTGAGCCCCTGCTAGGGAGGACAGAACAAAGGAAAAAGCCCAGTTTCAGCCACGGAGAAAGCCTTGTCCCTGGCCCCATCAGGGACCAGCGGGATGGGTATTATATATTCCGTTTGTGGCAGGGTTTGTGTCTGTCTTGGTGCTGCCCCACTACAAATAAATATTAATAGGTGTAGATAAAGGTAATTCGGGATTTTTTTTCATGCTGAACTTGTATCTGCCTTTCAGAAGCGCTGAGCACAAACCAGCAGCTCTCGGTAATTCCGTGTGTCAGGTGCTTTTAAAAATTATCAGACCTTCAGTGTTCTCCAGCTAGCACGGGGGAGGGGCAAGTAAAATAAGTGAGTAATTTGAAGAAAATGCACTTTTTTGTCTTTCTTATCTGACCCTAACCCTTCTGTACAGCATGAAGCGAAGGAATAAAGGCAGAAGAATTGAATTTTGGAGGTGATCAAACGCATTGAAAATTTTAACGTGGCGGTTTAGTAAGCAGTGAGAGGCTGTCCCAGGGCAGCCTGACACACTGACGGCTAGCGATGAAATGCAAGGGAGAGCTTTTAAATAAATAACATGTGAAAAGAGCTCCTCCAGCCCAGTTTTTATTCAGCAGGAGGATGGATGTGAAAGAGAGGGGGAGGAAGAGGGCCCAATACGCTCATTCAAATGTGAAGAATTTTTAAATGGGGGAGCGGGAGGCTGAGAGCAGGCGGGACAGGAACAGAGGAGGGAGCAAGGAGGGGGCAGAGCGAGGGAGCCGTGGAATGACAATTCTTAAAGATGCATTAAACTGCAGGGAGCCTAAAGCAGGCTTAGAGATGAGCCTAAGGAACTGGGACAAAGTCTGCTCGGAAGCCACAGATGGGCCTCGGCTTTCGCTATTATCTGCTGGGACGCACAAAGGGGAGGAGAGGGAGGAAGGGGGCAAGGGAAGGTGCTTCCTCGCCTCCCTCTCCCTTGCATTTGCATCCAGAGAAAAGTCTTGTTCCCGTCCGCTTGCGCAGAGATGGGCAGGAGGGATGGAGGGTGGGTGGGAGAAAGCAGCAGCTCCCGGTAGCTCAGGGGATCAGACAGCCCTGGATTCTTCCGTCCTGCTTCTGCCAGGCAGGGTGTTAATGTGGCGTGAAAGCAGTTTAAAGCCCTGGGCCCCTCTCTCAGCCAGCAGGGTGTCCCAGGCAGGCCAAAGTCCCCAGTGGGTGGCTGTCAGTGGCAGTTCGGTCGGTTAGGCAGAAATTTATTAGTATTATATTTTCCCCCATTTTTTTGTTAGAGCAGCGGGGAGAAAGTGACAGCTGTATTACGGGCTGAAATGCTTCCAAAAGGGATCAGGAGACATCTGGAGAGAGGGCTTCTGACAAAAACCCCTTTCAGTGTGCCTGAGCAGCAGCTTCCTAAGATACCATGGAAAAGAAGGGAAGGTTTACTGCTTCTGGAGCGCTCAGGCTCCTGCCCTTTTATTTCTCTGTTTATTTCTTTATTCCTTTCCCCCCCTGCACGACATAGGCATCCTTCCCGTTAGCGCCCCGGCGCCCGAGAGAAGAATAACCGCTCCTCCACTAGCCTGCTCCTCTCTTGCTCTTTGTCTGATTTCCAAATAACAAAAAGTGGAGGCTTTGAGGAAAAACGTTGTCCCAGAGTCACGTCTGAAGGCAAATCCTCCCGCCAGGCAATGCTGAGTTTCTCTGCCACAGACACTATCAGGCTTGCCAGAAATATTTTAAGCAGTCAGAATTGCTTTGTACTTTTTAATCTCGGTCCCTAACCATCCTTTCCCCCTCACATCCCATGGAGTTCAGCTGTGGAGCTTGGGAGAGGAAAAAAAAAAGAGGGGAAAAAAAAAAAAAGAAGGAAAAAGCCAGCAATCACTTTTATCATTAACCCATTCAGCTGCAAATCCCCCTCCCCGAAGAAAATTCACACACAGATTTGCATATGCAATCAACTGTATTCTTTATTTCTATAGCGCCTTTCTTATTAACCACCTCTCTCAAAGGAACTCTTCAGGAAATAAAATTGGTTAGAGATTAAATACAAGGAGTCAACCTTCCATGGTAGAATACTGCAGGTTTTTTGCGAGGGAGGCAACGTTCGCCGGCCTTATCGGTAACAGGGCTCACTGGCACATCTGCTGCCCCATTGAGATGGGGCAGATAACACCGCAGATCGGCTTCTGTGCCAAGTCGCTGTGGGTATATTAGTGATCTTAATCCTTCGTTACCTTAACAGGTTTTACTGTCTAGGATTCAGATTCTTTTTTTCTTTTTTCCAGGCTTTGAAGCGCTGTAGAGACTAAAATACGACCCTGCCTTTTTTTTTTTTTATTAATATTCCAGAAGGTTTCATTCACACCTGGCCGAGTTTATTCGGTTTATTTCGCCTTTCACGTGAGCGGCGGAGCGCTGTGGCTGGCCAAGCTGTGCTGCTGGGGGTCAGGAAGCTGCCACAGGTACCTGGGCTGCCAGGTCTGGCAGCTCTTCCGACACTGGCACCCCCCAGCTCTGGCTAGAGAGCTCCTTACGGTAATTGCTGGCTCCAGAAATGGGGCTTTAATTCAAGGCCAGGCTGGACGGGGCTCAGAGCAACCTGGTCTCCTGGGAAGCGTTCCTGCCCATGGCACAGGCTTGGATCTAGATGATCTTTAAGGTCCCTTCCAACCCAAATCATTCTGTGATTCCGTGAAAATAATACAAAACCCTTTGAGAATTAAGATCCGAAATAGAAGGGAGAGCATTTGAAATAAAAGACTAAAGATGAATATGATGCTTTCTTATGTGTATAGAAGATCCCGATTACGATATATAAAGGAAGGTGTAACACCACATATAGCACCCTTCCTTCTGGTTGCAAATATGCAATTGTGAGCATGAAAAGCAATTCAACGAAGGAGCATTTTCATGTTTATTAAGCCTGTATGTGTTTGTTCTGGGTACGTTCCTTCATTTTCTGAGATCCTGTTTTAAATCTGTGATTGTTAAACTCAGCGTTTGAAGCTGTAAGTGCAAATTTGTAATATAGGAATTCACAGCTGGAGGCGTATGTGTCAGTTACAGTTGGGCAGATGCCGCGTGCTTTACTGAGTGCAAACACGAAAGACCACTTTTCCCATAAAGAGTCGGGAAAGTGGAAGAAATTACTTTTCAGATTCTATCATCTGTAAGCAGTAGTACCAAATACTGTCATTTGGTAAAAAAAAAAACAAGCACGTAATTTTGAGTAGTGTCATTTACCATAAGAAAGATAAGAAATTCAAAAGTGCGTGCCAGGGGGTTACTGAAAAACATCGGTATTATTAAATAATTTCTCATTCAAACTCCAAAACAAAACTCAAATGGGTGTTGTTTTGTGCATAGTCGGTGTCCAGAGACACCTCATTCCTTCGTGATAGTTTGTTTTCCATTAACTGTGATGATAAGAGGAAATTTTGCACTAGCATTTGTTCACTCTTATTTGTAAACGGAGAATAAATCCACATTATAGTAACAGCAGTGCTCCCCGGGGCAAATTGTTCACACTCCAGAAGGTGCTGGAGTTTTATTATGAATATTGCGTGTCTGTTTCTGTGGACTTCAGTTATGGTTTAATAGTTGAAAACTCCTAAGACCACTCAAGTTTTTGGAAAATTTACAAATCCGAGGCAAAGCAACATTAAAGATGGATGGAAAAAGACATTGAGAGCTGGTGTACTTGGCATTTGGCCAGTTTCCTTTTAATAACACATACACTCACTTGGTTGGGTCTTTGTAATCCCTATCTAAGAATAAACTGACGCTACAGCTGGAGTCGGGGAGGGAGGTGTCACCACCTCCTTTCTGCTGTTTACAGTGAAACTTAAATAGTTCACGGTTTCGAGTTACTTAATGAAAGTATCAGAGCGGAGACTTTTAGATAAAAGCAGATACCTGCCTGGATCAGGCAGTGCTGAAAGTTGAAATGTTGCTTGGTTTAAATATTTTTAACGGGCATTGTTTGCATTTCAGTTTAATGGGGGAAATTATGAAAAGGCTGATTGAATTGAGATAGTACAGTGAAAAATCAATCAGGAGGAATATGTAGATAGTGCAGCTGCTCCCTGGTTAGTCTCAGTGTGTGGGTGCTGTGCATACCTTGAAAACCCCTCACTAACCCTTTTCTCAGAGGCTTCTGGTTCTTGGGTTGCCCTTTGGCTAGCCAGGATCCCGCTCGCCCGCTGCAGAGGTTGGTTTTGTGAGTTTTCCGTGCTGTTTGTGACGGCTCTTGAGGTCCCTGAAGGTGCCTGGAAGCGCGGGGTGAGGGGGACAGGGCTCACTTGGGGTAGAGCGATTACGGAAAATGACTCGTGTCTGAAAGATGTTTAGACACAGCTGCTTTTGTTGGGAGTTCTAAAACTGAAGCGGCACCCAGCAAACTGAAAGCTTGGCAACCTGTGCGTGTCAGCAGAATCTTTGTTCGGAAGTGTAAATTCCTGGGAACAAGAATAACGAGTATTCTGTTTCCACTGTTTTCTCTCCCAGCAATTGAATAACCAGTGCCTAAGGGTCAGCATCACAAGAATGGTGTCCCTGCCCTGGTCTTCTCTTTGCAGTCCTCAAATGCAGGCAGAAATTCAGAATTCTGGCCCCGAAATTCAAACCACATGCGGTGCGTAAAGAAAGGAAACCCAGAGAGTCCCACTGCACACATACAGCCTCCCTCCTGGATGATTCGTTGCACATTAAAAAGACAGTGATCAAGAAGTGCTCCATTTTGTAACAAATGTGGGAATTGCATGCGACTCCCCTGCCACCTGCCACTCTCACCACCGCCGCTCTCTTTTGGAGATCAAGGAGTGAACAAATAACGAACACAAACCACCTTCCCTTGATGAGACGCGATCTCTGATGTTGCAGCATCAGTCGTAACAGTGAGAATGTTACGGCCGTAATGATCAAAAGAGCTAAGAGAAGAAAGGATTGTAGGGATAGTTAGTTTGTTTTATTGGACTAACTAATACAGCTGGAAAAGTGGCCAGGCTTTCAGATAGGCAAGCCTTTCCTCAGCTCAAGCAAAGTTGGGGAGACGGTACGGTGCGGTACCTGTTCCTGCCTGGAAAGGAGCACGGATTTGGCAGCTGTCAATCAGGGACTTCTTACGAATCCCTCAAAAAGCTCTGCCTTAAAACTCACTTGAAAGCACGTGCACAAGATGACATGCGCTTATCTGCGTTCTCCCTAGAGTGTGATAAGCAGCCTTGTGCCTGTTCTGCTCCACGAAGGATATCATAAAAAAAGGAGAGGGGGGCAAAATGAAGAAAGATCTTGTGCATATCAACTGACTCCACACTAGTCAAACCTGAACATCACTATTCTGGTACTTTTTCTTTGGTCCTTCTGTCTAATGCATACTGTTTCTTAAAATTAGGAAACACAAGCTTCACCCTTGTCTTACTACCATCCGATAGAGATAATCATTGTGATTATTGAAAAGAGGTAGGAAGGGGGAGAAGTAGGGAATTGCCATGAGAATTGCTATAAATAGACCTTTGCTGTAGCAATGCTTTTCGTGGAGAGTGTTCTTGCAGACAGGCTTGTAATGAAGAGGGAGCGGATTTATTGCGCAGGACTGTCAGCCTTTCTCTGAAAGATTTGTTGGTGCTGTGCCAGTATGCTCAGTTTAATTCTCTCATGCTTCTGCCTAAGAATCCCCTTTCTATGCTTTTTGCCTAAGATTCTCTGTATTTGTAGATCATGCTTTCCATTGCAGTGCAAGGAAGAGCGCTGTTTATTTGAGAAGGATTCTGCAGTTCCATTTAGCCGAATGTTTCACCTGCCTTACAAGGATGCTTTCTTGCTGATGACGCTGATCTGACCTGTTCTTGACATAGTCCATGCTACCGTGTGCTTTGTGGAAGCGGAGGTAGGGGAACCTTTTTCTGTAGTCTGAGCAGGGACAAAGAAACAAAGAAAATACTCTATTTCTTAAAAAAAAAAAAAAAAAAAAAAATTTGATCTAATTCTTTAGTGTAGCTAAGGCTGAGACAACAACAAATCCTGCATTATTGTCTGTAATTTCAGACTGTCACGTGAGAGCTTTCTTTTCCTCCTCCTTCCCCCACAAACAATCATTTTTAATTTCTATGGACACGTTCTTTCACTGGCAAGCAGGCCCTGCTTCTTGCTACCAGAGTCAGCAGAAAGGTTCAACCAAGTCAACTTTGGTCTGCTTTGGGCTCTCGTTCGAAAGAGACAGAGAATTTCATTTTATTGAATCGAAGCAGAGAATTTCATTTTATTGTATTGGTTTTGTTCTTACCTAAATTGTATCTGCATCTTCCCCTGAATCTTTCTGAATTTAATGAGTCTATTTTAATGTTCTTTTGTCAGAAAGAACCCAAGACTAGACATGCCGCTGCCGCTGTTTCTTCCTTTTCTCCAGCTGAAAGAGGAGGCTGAAACTCCACGCGACACAGATCTGCGCTAGGCAGAATCCGCATGCCAGCCTCCCTCATCCCAGAGGCCAGAGCTGAGGAGAGCTAAGAGGGCAGAATGTCACCCATCTCCTTGGCATGTCGTATACCCGGCAGGTCATCCCAGAATCATCCCTGAGGAGTAACTCTCTTCCCAGTCTTAACCATAAAATCACTCATTACTGTGTCCAGTGTGTTAGTGGTAATCGGTGAGGGCACTTGTGTTCAAAGCGGTTTCCTGTCACAGGCTGTCTTTAGTCGTATCAAGATGATTGCATTTCGAAATTGGGATGGATGGCAGCTGTTCAAATATTCCTTGAAAAAATGTTATTATAGGGCTCGACTATAAATCTCACAAACGTCCTCATCCCCCTGTTACAGAGCCAGAAATACCCTGTACTTGTTGGCTAGAACTTAACAGTTAACTGTTGCTGACTCTTCTTTTCTGGAAGAAATACCTGAGGTAACGGGAAGGTTTGCTGGTGGTGGCGATTCCTCCGTGAACAGGCTCTTCTGGGTTGCTGGGTGTCACAGCAAGGTGCCCTTCAATGGCAGGACCGAGACCTGGGTGAAAAGAGACGCATGAGAGTGTCAAATTAAGAGATGCACGTAAGTAGGAAAAGGGATGCATTGGGCACTACATCTTCAGGGAAGTATTTTTAGAGGTTCAGTAACAGGAAATTTCATTTTCTTAATTTATTTTTCTTTTTTTTTCCCCCTCTAACCCGTTTCTAAATGTCAAAAATCCGGAGAGATGCCAGTGACTCTAATGCTTGCCGCGTGAGGCTGGTTGTCGTGTGGGGAGACAGCTGTGCGCTACCTCGGTGTATAGGGGAGGAAATCAAAAGTTCAGCCCAGAGCAGACACTGCTGTCAGTCATAACGCATCGCTGAGCAGCATGAACCTTCCTCCTCCCTCCTGCTGGCAAACGCCATAGAGGGGCCCATTGTTGCAAAACCTGTTATCAGACCAGCCGTGCTACAGTGGCATATTTAATCCACAGGAAGCTTTAGCAGCGCTGTACGTATTGATCACAGCAGCTTAATCGAAGAATAGCTGACGAATGAACATATGGGCAATGCCTAAAAGGAGGCTGCGAGTTGGAGCTGGAAGCATTGTATTTGGATCAGATCTGTAGGTTTGTGCTCATTACAGTTTCTCAGGCCTATGATAAAATGTCACAAATATAATTGTGGTTGACGTGTCATCAAAAAGGAGAGAGGCCGCTCTTTACCCTAATGTTGACTCGCCTTGACAATCCAGTGACCCGTAACGTGTGACCTGTAATCTCAACAGAGTTACAGCAGTAAGTGGGATCAAGTCCAGTCAAACCTTCACAAGGCTGCTCCAGGAATGTGTGAGGGTGTCTGGAGAGGGGACAGTCTGCCTGTCCCTGAGCCACCCTTGGACAAAGGTGCTGACAACAGCACTGCGCGGCACGCTGCAATTAGAAGCTCCTCCAGTTCGAGCCACGTCTCAGCTCGAGGCACTTCTGTCTTTGAAAGACTCAAAGACAGAAGCAAAGCGTTTCTGCCGTTGTCTGTCAAAAATAAAGAATGGGCGTATGTAGAGATAGAAGTCATGGTTGTAGCAAAATCCCTACCGGCCTGTTGGTGACTATAGTAGGAGGCTTTTTTAATAAAATCATCTGCCTGCCGGAGGGAGGGACGCGATGTCTTCGTCTGGGTCTGCGGGGCAGCTTCCTTTTGCAGTTTGCTCTGTATCGCGTTGGAGGCAAACAGCACTCTCTTTTTTTCTCTCGGTGGTTTCGATGCTCTGCAAGAGACGGCTTTCGAGTTGCCACGTATGCTGCAGCAGGTCGATTATCACAGCTATATTTCCCCTCCCTCATCTTTTTTTAGGAATACCATCTGTTTAGTCATTAGCCCCATCAGCTCTCATTAATTGAGTCATGTCTCATTTAGGCTGCTGTATTAGCTTCTCATTGTTCCCCAGATAAGGAATGGCAGGCTTTTTTCCAGATGCCTTGCTTCCTGTTGAGCTCTGTCCAAAGTCAGGTGTCAGCTGGCGAGCAAGGACGGGATCCAAACCCGGGCTGCCTCGTGCCAAGCTGCCAGCCTGTTCCTTCAGGGCACCCAGTGCCAACTTGTCTGCACTGGCCCCGCTTTGGGGAGTCACGGGGAATATGGAACGGCCTCGACTAAAGAGAGGAAGCCTTCTGTCTCCTTGCGCCTTTGATTTCTCTGCTTTTCATCATCTCCGCTACAGCTAATAGGGTTTTTTCCTCCCTCCCAATGGCACAGTGGGTGCATCGAAGTATCAAAACCCTGATGCAGAACAGATATTAAGAACAAATCACCTAGAAGGAAATGATGGGTTGCATTTCAATTAGCGCATTTTGGTTACACAGAATTAGTCCTGTCACAGAACTTTTATCGAGAAAGCCTTCAGAAAAGCAAGGAGAAAAAAGGAGCCCTCCTGTGTAGTTGAATTTCAACACTGGAGGGGCGAGGGTTTGTTATAAAATCTTCTGTTTAACTCAGTTGTTCCAGGCTTATGGTTTTTTACCATTAGTTTTATTGAGCTTGCTGAGTTGATTTTTATTTTTTGAAGGGTAGAAGGATTAGTTACAGCACAGCCCTTTGATTTGATTTCTTATCCTTAAAAGAGCCCAATTTGAGTGGGAGAATGTGTTAGAAACTAACCCGCTCGCTGCAGAATGCCTCATTGTTAAGACTACAAAACGTAGGTGTGAGTTTGCGAAAGCTGCCTGAGAGCAGGATTAGGAAGGTGTTGAAGTAATCAAGGCTCCTCAGAGTGATTTACAAAGAAATGAATTAATTAGAGCAAATTGTGAGTTCGCAGTTTTCTTGAATGACCTGCCTGGCTTGTATGCTCGGAGGCCTTCAGACATTATATGATCCCTAAACATTTTAAGCGCTTTGCCAAAAGAGCGAGAAGCAAACGTGGAGCTGCTGAAAGAAAAGTGTTTCTTTTCCCAGACATTTAGATGAAGACTCTTTATGTCTGTGCAGTTTCACCCAACTTGCTGAGCTGTCAAATAATTAAACATTAACAATAAATTCTGCTGCTGTTATTCCCATGGACATCCGCTTTCATTTTCATTTTGCTGCTGCGAGGTGCTTCCAGTTTTCCTCCTAGGGCTTCTCTTAACACATGTCAAGTAAGAGGGCACAGATTTCTCCAAAGTTGTGGTTCCATGTAGACGTCGTGTTTGCCGAATATTCTAGAAACAGCGGCCGGTGTAGCGATGACCATCATCTAGACCTTCACGTGTCTAGAATGAAACAGCACGTAGACTATCACAAGCTGTTTGCGTTGCATGTATTTTATTGTCTGTCCCGTAGTCTTCCTTTTGATTCCAGGGCAGAATAAAATATTGGAAGGCAATTTTCCTCAGCCAGAAATTGTGTAGATTATCTGCATGTGGAAAAAAAAAAAATGTATAATTTACTAGCTTCAGTTCCTGTGATGTCTTTGTAGACTGTATTATTAACGCATAAAAAAAATGAAGGTTCGTTATCCAAATGGTTTAGTCTAAATAAGAAAAACCAACATAAAGTTTGTAGGATAAAGCATAATTTATAGAGAACTCCCTCAAAATGGAAAACTTACAAAAGAAAAAAATTGTACACAATTCTTTCTTTAATGCTGCGACCATGATGTTTCATGTCTTTATTCACTGCTTTTCTTATCCTTGCAAGGACTTTACAAAGTACCTATTCCAAACTAAGGTGTGGCAGGATGAAGCTTCAAAGGTATTGATTTCTTTATAGGGAAAGCTTTAGCTGGCTTCCTAACATCTAGCTTCAAACTTAATTGTAAATGGATTCTGGTTCACCCAGGTGCCAAGTTGTCCATAACGTCTCCATATCTTCTTGTCGTTTTGCAAATCAAAAGAATGCATTAATAGTGATGAATACACTGAAGTCAAGTTGAACAGCACCTGTGATTGTGCTGTCTGGGAGAAGAAAAGAGCTCAAGGATTACTGGGTGCCTTCCATCTCTGCGCTGACTGTGCGAGGAGCTCAGGATTTGCTTATGGAACCAGCTTGCCTTAACCCTTCCGTAGATGCCTTGTTCTTTCCCAGGCTGCTGGGCTGAAGCAGAGGGGCAAGCAGGCTTATCCCTAGAGCCAACGAGCTTGTGCTCCTTAGAAGCTTTAAAATCAGCTTGTCATAGTGAGCCAAATACAGACATTTTTCTGATTCTCATCTGAGGAAGAGAATGAGTGGGGATAGTTGTTTGCCTGTAAGTATCGTTTCTAGGAGCTGAGAGGCTTAGCGGATTAATCTTCCTTCTGGGATGTGGATCAGGCTGAAGTGCAGGGCAGGATGATTATTAAGACTGAAATTCTCTGTCAATTTGTTGGCAGGGATAGTTTCTCTGCATCAAGACGATGGTGGCAGAAGCGTCTCGTCTCAGAGGCAGCACAGAGAAAGGGCACATCTGAGATGAGACCAAGAACGGCAGGCGTCTTTCTCAAGGGGAGGGAGGCTGGTTTGGCAGTGCCACATTTCTTTAACTCTTCATGCTGTAAGAATTACTTTCTTTTTTCCTGCCGTTTTTCGTAAGGACTGCAAGCACTGCAGAGAGCAGCGCTGATCAATGGCCTGTTTCTGATTTTTTGGGGGTTTTTTGTTTCTGTTTTGAGGGCTGGAAGTGTCCTTTCTCTGTCCCTTCAAGGCTGGAAGCGCTACTTTATTTTCCCCTGGAAGACCAGAAGGTCTTTCACTGCCACATTGGTGGTTGCACTCGAGCTGTGCTAAATGCTGCCTTGGTGCCAAGCAGTTACCCAGCAAGGAGTGCTGCTCCTGAGGCTTCCCTGTTTCTTCGCCAGTCCTTGCCTCCAACTCCTGCTTCCCCTTGAGGAGCAATCGTTCCATCTAGAGCATTCGCTGTAGGTTCCTAATATCCCAAATGCAGAGAATACGTTACGTTGCATTTATTTTTGCTATATTCCTTTTTGCAGTGTGAGAGGTTCTGGGTCAGGAGGTCAGGAAGATGCTGAGACACGTGCTTTTATGAGCTGCATTGCATTGACGTTGGCTTTAGTCCTGCTGCACATTCACCTTGCGGCGCTGCACGGGGGCGCTGGTAGCACAACGAGACTTACTGTCCTGGGTGCTGGACCAGCATAGCAAAAAGACATGCGGTATTTTTGGTCCTGTAGGGTTTATAATTTAGGTGTAAGATCTGCAGTTGCAAGTGGAGGCTGGCATGCAAGGACACGAGGAGCCAATAGTGGTCGTGCTGATACTCTTGTCGTTATTTTTTCATTTGAGGGATGTTAAAAATAGAAGACAGCTAAAACTGCGACCTCTTTGTTCTGTAATATTCCTTTTTGTTTGTTTTGCATTGAAGGGTATATAAATTTAGTTTTGAAGTACGTGATATGTTAGCTTCTCGCTTAGGAGCTTGTCTCTTGAAGATACTCTTCAGAAATGTGAATCTGCACTGGACTCTACGGTAGAAAGAGCGGCGGGTTTGGACTTTGATAGTCACGGCAGCTTGTAGACAGGTGTGTTTGCATCCTGAGGCAGAAAATAGCTTTGTGAGTGCAAGTTTTTGTCATCTCATTCGGTTTAAATGCAGCCAGCCCCAGGAACTAGTTTTTGGGAAGGTTTTCTCCAAATGTGGCCTGTCTTAGCATGCTTGGCTCCTCTTTAGGGGCGTGTTTTGTGCTCGGGCTTCTCCTTCAGGCTAGTCTGAGTTTAGATACTGAAGCACATGTTGAAATGCTTCCCGATGCTCCAGAAACATTTTTATCCCGCTTGCATATTTTATTTTAATTTTGGTACAGGTTTTATTTTTAAAAGATTGAAAACAAAAAGGTAACAACCGTTCTCTCGGCCATTTCTCTTCATCTGCAGTTCAGTTTTTTTTCCATTGGGCATTGTGGGAAAGAGATGTGCGTGCCTGACCTTGGATCAGTCCTTCCTACAAAGCTTTCCAGTCAGGAGACTTAATCCTCCTTTTCATGCCTCACCTCTGCACAATCAAGGCCAACCTTTGAGGAGAGAGCATCATTATTTGGCGTGGCAGGCTGGGCAGATGGCAGGGTAGAAATGCGTGTGAGGTATTTTGGTTACTTCTGGGGAACGACCCCCGTCATCTAAAAGATGGTTGGTATAATTTGAGCCGTGCCTTCAGTGCTTTGAAGGGGCAGTAGCCGGGGTACGTGTCTGCGCCTCGAGGCTTGCCACGGCGGCTGTTGCCTTATGAAAGGCGCTTTTTTGCAAACTCTCTGGCGCCAGAGCTTAGAAATGGCCAGATGGCACTGAAAGGGTCAAGTAAGGCCCTTGCCTGCAGCTCCAGGGCATCCCAATCAGGCTGTGTTTTGTGTTTCTATTTGAACTGACAGGTTTTTAATCCTAGTCTACTTCTATTTTAATGTCTTGTTAAGTACTGGAGACGCAGGCAGAACGAGAAGTCCTAGAAACCCTTTCCAGTGACATAGCAGGAGCGGGGGCTCTCGATGTGCCGCCTGCCCCATCACCCCTCCACTGCCTCTTCCCCGAGCCCCAGGAGGATTCACACGCTGCTTGAGGGCCGACTTGTCCCTGTCACACCGGCTGCAAGCGAATTAATAAATACATTTTAATAGGGAGTGCTGGGAACGGGAGCAAGTTCACAAATGACTGCTCGGTCAGGTGTATGAGCTGTTTTCATGCAAAAAAAAAAATAGCCGACTACAAGCCGGGGAAGATGATGCGGATCGAGGTGCGAGATTCATGCCTGCTCATGCCCTCCTACGGAACGCACTGCCCTGCTATAAATTTTGATGAAGCCTTCCTGAGGGAAAGAGCTGTTGAAACGTATATCAGTATGCTGTAACCTGGCAAACCCTGGAGGGCAAAGCATTCTACCCGAAGCAGAGAATGATTAAAATATTAGGCTGACACATATGTGATATCTGAAAAGTTTCCTGCCACAGCCATTAAGCCCCTTAACATTGTGCTTTGGAATGTGGCCACAAGTCATAAAAATGTCTGAACAGGCAAGAGGGTTGGTAGTGTCATATATAATAACGGCACTGCTCTCCGAACGTGCGTGAGCACGGAGAGAAAAGGAGAAATAAAGAGCAGAACAGGATGAGACAGGGAGATTTATTAACCTTAGCAGATGTATGATTTAAGATTGGAAATTTCCCCTCAAAAAAAAAAAAAAATTACTATAAGGTCTCCTAAAATAAAAAAAGGAAGGCTCTGATTAGCGCTGGGTATGTCACTGGCTGACATTTCTTTTTAGTTGCAGCTGTAGTAAAAGATCCACAAAGAATTGAGCTGTGTGAGTTTAGTTTAGTTTGACACGCCATCCTGTCACTCTCCTTAAATCTACAGTGTGTGCTAGGCAAGGGAAATTCAGCTTCCAGAAACAGTGACTTCGGTGGAAGTTCGTATGTTTTCCTGTGTGGTTAAGAAGGTGCAATGAAACGCTGCCGTGTTCAGCAGAAGCTGCCAGAGGCAGCACTAGAGGATGTTGTGTGAGTGAGAAGCCTTGTCCCAGACGATGTGCTTTTGCACAGAAGTTACTCTGTGAGCAGCAGAACCAATGATCCCTGGTTTCTTAGAGTTGGGTCCTGTGGCCTGATTTTTTGGTGGAGCAAGATTTGGAAAGCTTTGTCTGAAATTGGCACTCGTAACAAGCCTCCCTCGTGCAGCAGCTTTGGTACCTGCCAGAAAAATACCTTCCCCACTGCTGTTGCTATAGACTTATCCGATATCTGCTGCTGCCTGGGGGTGACAACAGTTCCACATCACAGCTCTGCTGTCCGATGAACGGGAGATGCTCCGAGAGGAAAAGTTGGTAGCTGTTTTTGCTGTGTCTTTTGTTGCTGCCATGTGAGTGTCCACGATCCTATTTTTAACCCAGTAGTTATCACCGAAGCCCCATTTTTTTCCCAATGCTGAACAAGGTGCTCCAAAGACCTGGCTGGATTCAGGGCTCTGAAGGGAGAGCCGGAGAGGTCGGCACAGCGTTACTTCAGCGCTGTTCAAAGCCAGCTTTGGGGAATGGGCTGAAATAGAAGCAGAACGTCCTGCTGTGGCCCTCAAGGGAAGTGGTGAGGATGACGCTGTTAGCAGCCTGGAGGCACCGCTGGATCGAGCTGCGTGTGCGGGGACACCTGATCTCCCCCAGCAGCCAGGATGAACTCATCACCTCGCCTCCTCTGGGCGCTCTCTGTGTTGCACTTGGGGCTGTGCCTGACTTTCTGAGTATCAGGTGGTTCTTGCAGAGCTGCTTCAGTTTGCAGCGTTGTAAATAGCTCTCCGCAGACAAAGAGAGGTTTATGGACTTTGTGCTTATTCTGGTTTATTCACTGTGATGACCTTAATCTCTGTATCTTCCTGTGCTCTGTTACACATATGGATGCAGCTTGCAGACTAACATCTCATTGAGGGAGTCGGCTTGCACTAATTTAATCCATTTATATAAAAAAATGTGACAGGACAGCCCATGAAATCCCTTGCCCCAGTACTGCTATTTTACATACTTGAAAGTACTTTGACAGCCCTGAATGATATGAAAAATAACGTCGACGTTTAGTAGTAAATAGTATTTTCGGCTGTAGGCCAGGCCTTCTACACACAAGGACGGACAGACCCAGACCCATCCCGCAGAGCAAGGAAGGCCAATACAAAAGCCAGGGGTGTGTAGTAACGCCAGTAGAGCTTGTGGGCTCTTTTACTAGGATTTTGGACACTTGCTAAGGAAGTAAGTTTTAGACTTTATAAATTGAGGCTTTTAAGAGAAGTAGGTCAGGGAGAGTTGGAAATGGTCACAGGTGAGAAGCTTTAGAAATGGTGAACTCTTCACCTCCGAAGAAACTAGTTTAACCACCGGATGCAGAGTCGGGCAGGTCGAGTGACCCACAGAATCACAACATCGGGCTGAAGGTAGGTCTGATCCGACGGAAGTCAAGGTGACAAAGTTAGGAATGTCCCTTTGTTGTACTTGGTGCAGATGTACTGTGGTCTTTAGGTGGTAAGAGAGGATGCTTCGCTGACACCGGCATCTTTTTGTGGGAGGCAGTTCTCAGCCTCAGCTCTAATAAGACCCTTTCTACACAAGCAACGTATTTTCTTAAACTCAGGCTGACTATTTGTAACAAGCCAGCCAGTCTGGTAATGTTCCTTAAAGTCTGAGAACTTCCAACATTTTTGGTGTTAAGATTCCTTCCTTCCTGCAAAGTCTATGAATACAGTGCAGCATGCATTATTTGATGCAAAATTGGCAATACATTATTCATTACTCATTTACTGTATTTTTTCTGTATTTTCTGCAAAGATCACTGTATCTCTCTTTGAAGTACTTGTTTGTGCTGCAGTTAGCTCCTTGCGCTCTCCTAGCCTCCGGCTCAGGTCAGGGTGCAGCTGAGGAGGTTAAATAACGGGACTTTTTGCTAACGCAGTGTGTCAGATCCCAGTAGGTCACTGGGATACATTGCAGCACCCATTAAAGTGTACGTTGGAAACCATTTTGAACTTTGTAGATTTGATATGCCACCAGACAAAAGGCCAAGTCACAAAGAAGAGTAATGCTGGACTTTGGAGAGATTACGGACTTTTTTGGCATTGCAGCATTGATAAAAGCTGCCTCCCTGCATCCCCTTCTCTGAGCTGGAGCAAACAAAGCCCAGCTTTTTAGCTCTGTCTCTGGGATAGAAATGGACATCAGAAGCCGCATGTAAAATAACCAAACCAATATACAATTGCAAACTGGGATAATCTCTTTAGCCTGGTTTCCTCCAGTAAGCGTCGGCTCTCTGAATCACTATTGAGAGACTCAGAAAGCACCCCCGGAGCTGTGCTGCGGGAAACTCTCTTTTCCTGACTTCCAGGCTGCATTTCTTTTTTTGTTTTTAGTCTTTTCTCCCCACGCCTCCCGTCTTTGCCTCCTTTTTCTATTTTTGTCCATGCAAACATTATAAAAGGCCTAAAAGTGGGTAAGTGTCTGCTTCTAGTGTATTTAAGAGGGAGTACCATGCAGAGAATCCCCCAAGACAGCTGCTTTGGTTCCAGGACAAGCCGGCATTAGTGCTAGAGGGAATTAATTATAATATATTAATATATAAACATAGAATATACAATGCGTTTATCTCTTGAAACGGACTTGTGCATTAACTTTGTTTATAATTATTATTCTTTGCATTTGAATACTTTCACCTGAGGATTTCGGTCCGCTTTGTCTGCCTTTAGGTACGTGCAAAATACTGGGTGAGGACGGGGACCTTCAGAAAGGCTCTGCTGTATTTTAATACCTTGGGAACGTAGCGCTTAGTGTACGGGCGCAGCGTACAGCTGTGAGCTCGGGCCGCTTCGAGGGTGTTGAATGACCCTGCTGCGTGAGAACAGCGCTGAAAGCACCGCCTGGATGCAAAAGCGGCATCTTTTAATTTCAGAATGCGAGATAGAAGAGGTACTAAGCTGTCGAATTAGAGAAGCGGTTTATGGAATGTCCGAGTTCTTAATTGCAGATTTCCTTTCGTTTTTATTACATTAGCTGGACGCTTCCCTAGCATGCGCTCGGACGGTTCCTGTCTCTCGCGGTTTGGTCTTTTTTGTTATCTAATTATGGAAATTGATTTTAATACAACAAATAGACACCGAGTAGATTTAGTCAATGCAAGTCACAGGGACAGTTCCTTAGTTTCCAGTATGAACTGTTAAGTATGGGCCAGTTCTCTGAACTGCGAGTAGCTGTCAGAATCCCAGTTTTCCTCATTTTGTGTTGCGGATTTCCTGCGCTTTATTCCGTCGGATTGGCAGTGTGTGCAGACCTCACCCAGCCCAAGGGTGTATTAAAGGCCCCTGAATCTCACAGATGTTCACAGCTGGCGAGTGCTCTGCCTTCCCCTTCCCCGTGGCGACACACGGCTCGTTCCCTGTGCTGTCAGCAGCCTCTCCAACGCGCTGCCCTCGAGCTGCGAGGGGTAAGGAGGGGAAGGCTCCCTCGGGCTCTCCCTCCATGCTCATTTCCCATTCCTCTGCTGCGCCATTGCCGCAGCCTTTCCTAGATCCGTCGGCAAGGAAGTGCAGGAAAAATTGATTTGCACAACCAGAGGGTCAGAGCCAAAATCATTTCTCGGGGTAATGTGTGAATGAGGTGGGCTGCTCCCCACCTTGCCTGCCAGCCAGCAGGGCTCGCCGCCTCCCTCTTCTTCTGGGAAAGAGGAAGATTTTTAGCAGCCAGATTTCACCAAGCGCGGTGAGTTCACCGAGGTCTGGTTCCAGCAGCAGCCAAAACAGGCAAAGGATGCAAACGCCATCATCTCCTCACTTCTTCCCCAGTCTGGCCCTGGCCTGGGGGACGGCAGGCTCGGTGGCTGGTGGCTCTGGTGAGGGCAATGGTCGCGTCTGCTGTGGGCTGCCCTGCTGTGCTGGGAGGATGGGGGAGCAGCCGGAGCCGGCAACCACACGGTCCTGCGTTTGTGTCAGCTGGGCTGCGTACCCGTCTGCCGCTCCGGGCAGCTACCTGCTGTGCATCCCAGCCTTGATGGGTTTATAAATGCATGTAAATGTTATCTGCAGCCACCCAGACTAGATGTATGCCAAAGGTTTGGATGAGACTACTGTGGGTAAACTGGTTGGCAACACTTACCGATATATTTGGTCACTACGGAAGATACATTGCCTTTTTCTTTCATGCCAAAGACCTATCTTCAAACGCTACCCCTCGCCCCATCCCACCAGCCTTCACTGCTTGGGATGCACTTAGGGAAGGTCTGAGCTGAGATGGCAACTAACAGCTGCCAGAGGGGCAGACGTGGTCATCTGTCTTCCCTTTCCCTTTGCGCTGGCTCTGGGGTGTGATTGGCATCTTAGGGAGTGGATTTGCCTCACTAAACGTGCAAAAAAACCAATACTGAAGAAAAGGTTGGGTGCAAATGATACGCTGACTTGATGTGCTTTTTTTGCATTAAAGCTCGATGTGCTGACTTGGCTCCCGGGATGTCAGACGTGTGCCGCAGCAGGGCCAAAGGAGAGGGTGCGACCACGTGTCCCAAAACGGCGAGGGCAGAGCAGCGTGGCTCCTTCTGGCAGCAGCAGGATGTTGAAGTGCTCGGCCCACGTTCGCAGGGTCCCTGCTGCCATCCAGTGCTGCTGGGGACAAATGTAATTAATCCCAAGCTCCTTGGGCAGAAGGTGCGGATATCCTAGTTGTTAATGACGGCAGCGATGCCACCACTTGGGACTGAACGCTCTGTGGGTCTGTGAACATTCAGTACTCAGCTCAGCCACCTTCAGGCCATTATTTAGGATTTCTATGGGCTTTCAGCAATAGGTGACCCTTCTCAAACTTTCTTAACTTGTCAAAAGTGTGTTTGCAGTCCGCCGTGCTTATATCTGAGCAAGACTGATTGGAAGTTTTTGCTGTTTGTGAAATCCAGCTTCAGCGTGAGGGAAGTTCCATCTCTTAAATGCGGTATTTTTTTCTAGTCTTAGGAAAACAAAAGCCAAAGTAGTTGAGAATTCAGCAGTGGGTTTTTCCCAGCTCCCAGGAGCTGTGTGAGGAAAACAGTTGTCCGCGCAGTATCTTCTAGGGGGTCATGGTTGCAAATGGATGGCATTATTATGGGAGTCTTTTCATTAAAAGCCAAAAGGATGGGCTCTCTCTCCATCACCACCCCGAGGCCCTGCTTCCCCCCAAAGAAAGAAAACCCGAGACCCCGGGCAAGTCAATTAAGCATTGTATGGACCTGTCAGACAGATAAGAAAGGGACTCTTTGGCCACAGTGAGGCCAAAAGAGGGGAATGAATCCCAGAAAGTCTCTTGAGCAGATAATAAATAGGCTTTATCTGGGAGGTGTGTCTGTGTGTGTTTTTTGAGGAGGTGTGATGTCAACCTACCAGACTTGCCGCCTTTGTTGGGCGGATATTCGCTTTAATTAAAAACCTCCAAGGGAATGTTAATTGGCCTGGGGGGGGGGGGGCGGGGAGGAAATCATTACTTCATCTTCTCTCTGCGTCCAAGGCCATGCACACACACATGCAGGAATACACATGCTTTCTTTTGCAGCAGAGGAAAGCAGGGACGGCTCGTTTTCTGGCGAGGCCGCCTTTCCCCAATGTGCCCGTTCGCATGTCACCGTTTGGCCAAGGAACAACAAATAAATGTGCTGCTTTGTTTCCTTCTTCCTGAGGAGAAGCAAAGGGAAGATCTGCCAGCTCCTTCCAAGGGTTTTACTCCGAGCGGACCCCATGGGTCCACGCGAAAGCCCTGCGCAGCCGAAGCTCTGCAGTGCCAGAACCGAGTTCCCCTGGTGGGAAATGGCGTTACAATAAAGTGGCGGGGGACCGGCTTGGCTAACGACCAACCATCCTTTGGCTTTGTTCCTTTGAGCATTGCTTTCCATTAGGGTTTTTTTGGGGTTTTTTTTGAATTAGATCATTTTATTCCACATTCTGGAGTGGGAAGCAGCAAGTGAGCTTGCAGAGAGACACGAGAGGCTTCGCTCACCCAAAAAACCTTTGCTTGTTTTTCATTCTTTTTTTCTGCAATTCCAAGATGAGTGAAAAGAACCCTCTCCTGCTTCTATCCTGAATCTATACATTATCACAGCATAAACTAACATTCCCCCATCATCCGATTCTTTCTTTCTTTCCTGTTGTGACTCAGAGTGGTGAGGGCAGTTTCTCAGGAGTCCCCTTTTTTATTCCTGAGTTGTGATCTGGTGAGGTACCAGTCATCCTTGTGACTGTAGCTTTTCCTAAAGCTGTGTAGTTTCAAAGTACTGTGATTTTTTTCCTCTGTGTCTCGTATGTTATCTGTTGTGACAGTACATAGAAACAAACTCCAACGTGGGATGTGGCTTGGAGCAACCCGGTCTAGTGGGAGGTGTCCCTGCCCAGGGCACAGGGGTTGGAACTAGGTGATCTCTTAAGGTCCCTTCCAACCTAAAGCAGTCTATGATTCTATGAAAATACAGATAATGGCTGAAATGAAAAAGCCCTGTGCGTCCCAGCCTCACTGGCATCTCCCCCTAACAAGAAATGTGTTTTTCTTCCCTTGCCATAATTGTATAGCAGAGGAATTGAATTGCACAGCAAACTCCTACCTTGAACTACTTCTGTTAATAGTTTTAATGTTATTAGCACGCTGAGCAAAGAGGAGTTTGGGGAGGGGGATTTCAGCAGCAATAAAAATACATGTTTTCCGCCAGGGCTGGGATCTAGATAGGAGGGAGAGGGGGGGAAACCCACAAGCCATCCCTGCTGGCTGCTGAGTGTTGGTACCAACACTGACATTTTGTCAGGAAGAAACCAAAAAGGTAAGAACAGATGCAAAGCCACGTTTAAAAAGTAACGTATGGCATCCCGCTCTGGAGCTCAGTAAGTAGGTAGAGGTTCCGGCAAGCTGCCGAGCAGGAGCGACTGCCGGAGGCGTGCGAGCCCTGCGCTGCTCCCAGGGTCTGGAGGAGCGAGTGAAAACTCACGCACACACACACACACAGAGGCTACACACGTGTAGATATGAACATGGGGCAGAAGAACATACGGTCTATAAATCATAACTGAATTTTACCTAGCGTCTCCCAGAACGTCCTTGGTTGTGAAGGTGCTTAAGCACAGTGATGTATATTCATACCAACTCACTCTTAGTAAGGGATAACGCACAACTTTAGACCATCGCAGCCAGAATAACAGCACAGCATCCAACTCCAAGGGGTTTATACTGTTAACAGAGAATTTGGCTTCTGTTTCACTTGCTATGTATCACCATCCAGCAGGGTCTGTCTCTCCTTTGTCTGGCTCGGAATCCTGTACTCCCAGCACAGGCAGTTGGAATAAATGTCAAAATTTGGAAGTTGTGCGTGCCGTGAAACAGGAGTACCTGTGTACCAAGAGCTATGTAATACATTACAGTAGGTCTCTGCAAGGCCCAGGAGAAAACGAGGCCTGTTTGTTTCCCCAGAATTATATTTAAAAGGAGTGAAAACACGCTAGGCTCTTGGGGCAGGGAGCACAGCTGCCATGTATCGCATTCTGGAATGTCTTTTAAAAGTGACCTTTTCAAAGGATGGTCTTGTGCTTGAGGCTTGTACCCATTTTTGCTCCTAGGTATTCAAGCATGAGTGTGATCCTACTTGATAATTGAAAGAGTAGAGCTATTGAATTGCTACCAAGGACATCCCTTCTGAAAAATGCTCATTAACTGTTGGAATTTTAAACAAAATATTAGAGCTTTAAAGGAGCCTAAATTGAAAGGTCTTCTCAGTAATGCAGCTTTCATGCTCTTAATTCTCATGCTGTCATAATTTTTGGCATTAGCGTGGCCTTTCAGAGTAGGCAAGACGTAAATCTGTATTATACATAAGAAGCAGGGAAGAAAACTTCGTAAAAGAAAAAAGAAAAAATCAGAAACCTCTATCATTTAAGCTTTGTTTATTCATCCTACGACGTACAAAACCCATGTGGTTTCTTTGCAACTTCTCAAGGTAAGAAAGAGAAGATCTTTTTAATTCATGCAAGATTCCTTCATGCTCAGTGCTATTGACTGATCTTATAAAATGTAACGTGGATGACAGGACTAAAAGTCTTGTCAGTCTCTACAAGAGCTGCAGGTTTGAGCTTCCAGTAGCGCAACAAATTGCAGAGAACTGGTCCTTAAGCGATGACTGCTGAATGCGCTCCGCATTGCTGCCAAGCGTCCTCTGCATGTGCCACCTTTTATCCCATCCCCTAAAGACCCAAGCAAATCTTAGTTATAGTTTACTCACTGTTAGCACCTCATATAAATTATAAAACAAGGAGGAAAAGTCAACATACAGTTCATTTTTGCAAAATACTGGAATTAAGCAGGCAAATGTCTATGGCTGACATTACTCTTGACAAATACATTTTGTCTCACCCAGGTTTTTAGCCAGTTCTCTTTTAGTGCCTGGATGAGCTCTAAGTGGTGCGTTTTTAATGCATCGTAGATGGGTGATCTCTAGGGGAGTTAACATCTTAAAATGCCATGTATCCTGTTAGCAGGAGAACTTTAAAATTTGTTCCCTTGGGATGTGATGGCTTTCGCTTGAGTATGGAGATACCAAACATTCAGATTCTTTTACAAAGTTCCGACAAAACAAAGGAATCCTATGACTGGACATAACAATTTAAATCATTTTTCAGGCTGACAGACAGATTAATGGAAAGGAAAAATTATGTAAGGAACTAGACTTGGGGCTACTGATCTGGAACAAACAGCAGCTCCAATCTCACATGCAATCCCATATGTGCTGACGTCAAGCAGATGTCCCACCTACCGAAGTCTGTTTTGCAGGATTGGACCCTTTGAGTTTGCATTATTTCTCAAGTTACATTTGTTATTATTCTAGTGCAGAAAAAGTACTGAAGGCAAGTCTAGTGGAAGGTGGGCCTGCCCCTGGCAGGGGGGTTGGAACTAGATGATTTTCAACATCCCTTCCAACCCAAATCATGGTATGATTCTATGACTTTTTAAAGTATAAGATAAAGCAGGTCTGTATAAATGTAATTTTTAAAAAAACTGGTTACCTTTAAATCCATAAATTACTGCTTTGTCTACTCTGGGCGTATTTTTGTATTGTAGAACTGTCTCCAAGCTTGCTGGTTTTCTTCTTTATTGGACTACAAGGTCAACAGAAGCATCTCTTTCCGCAAGCCTTGCAAATCAAATAACTCCAGTCAATCAACAAATTGGGTCTGCTGCTGTACAGTTAATGAAATGCATTAGGGTGCTAATCTCTTGCCCAATAAAAACCTGAGATTAAGTCCTAGCTTGTAAATCAAATTGGCTGAAATGACTGTAGTTCTTTCCCAGAAGCACACCCAAACCATGCTGGCTTTGAGACAGGCAAACAAGGGGTGTCTGGGAGGAGAACCGCAGTGGACCTGGGATAAGGAGAGCAGGGAGGATTCGATGCTTGCTTTGGAGATCTAGTGATGGATGCTGCGTGAGGAAGATTTGCTGGCAGCCTAATGAATGGTGTCTTGCTGGCAGGATGGCTCGTCCTTCATCTTGAATAAAGTCAGCCCACTTACATTATTTAAAGCGAAAAAAGGAAGGAGCTTAGAGGTCCGTAATAGCTGCTCTGCTATTATGGACGAGTTGTTGAGTGTTCACGTGGCAGGGCAAAACAAAATGGTTTATAAAATGAATCTTTCAGCCTATGGGATGTGTCAGCGTGAGGAAGGAGAAACACTTGCAAAGTGCAGGCGGTTTGCCTGGGAGCGTGCTCGCTGAGAGTGGAAATGGCCAGGAATCCTGCTAGGTGATAGTTAGGCAATTTGTCATCTATTTATGCTTTTAAAAGTATATTTTTGTAAAATACGGGAGTTAACAGAAGATGATCCTAATGACTTAAATCTGCCATTTTCTCCCTTCCGTTCCTTTTAGGAGAGCCCATCAAACACCAATAATTCTAATCTTTTACAAGTACCTAATGGCTCCCAGCCAAGAAAGGTTTTAAGAAATAAATAGGAGCTCTTAATGCAGTGAATTTCAGTTTTGCCTAATCTGTGCAAATTGACGAATTAAATCCCTTTGCATCTCAAACCCACTTTGGTGATTTGCATGGTGATTATTTCTGTTTTCATAAATTTTCCCCAGTCATTTCCTGTCATTTCTTGAGAAGAGACGTCTAATCTCTGCAGAAATGTGTGTGTGTAAGAGTTAAATAGTGTTTAAAACTTGTCTCTACATATTCAGCTATTGCATGGTCGTAGCTAATGTATGTAGATGCACGCAGGGCACCAGATATCTCAGCTGGCCCTGATGAATGTGCCTGCGATGTCTGCGTGTGCATCCTCTTCAAAGAGGAGAAGCATATTTTGAGGTATAAAGAACGTGATTCAACAAGCAGCGGCTAGGTTTGGCTGCCCAGCATTTTGTGAAAACCTAAGTGGTGGCTGGTTGTTGCGTACGAATCCTATATTGTTTACACTTACCTGTAAAATAGATTTTGTTAAACGACATTTTTTTATGTAAGATGCGAGACCGTACTATCTAGTTCAGCTGCTGGCATGGAGCACATGGAAGCGATAGCTGAACAGGTACGCCAAGAAAGATTTTTCTGTTCCTGTTCTGTGGTGTGGTTTAAACCACCACTCTACTCAGGCATTAACTGAAAAGCAATGACTAAAAGGCAGCGAGCTTTTCCTGCCTTCTGGGGCCTTCGCACAGAAGTTCCGTCATGTATGTCTGTCCCTCTCCTACGGCTTCTCTCAGTATGACACGAGCTGGAGAATATTCCTTTGTCTTAGAGCTTTACGTTTTACTCAGTTTGGCAAATACTGGCTCAAAAGGGAGCTATTACTGATACACATTTTGCAATATGATGGCTATGGCATCCCGTGGCCGTGGGTTATTTGTTCTGCCTTCACAAGTTGTAATCGCTCATTCGTATTGTAAGAAAAGTTTGACTAGTCTGACACGTAAACTCTCCCTGCTTTAGAATTATTGTTATGTTGTCTTTAGCCTTAATGCTTTTCTCTTCCATTTTCATTCTCATCTACTGTTTTCATGATTATCTGGAATTACTCGTTTATAGAAACCGTATATGTATGTTTTGTAGATGAATGGTTATGGATACAAATACAGCGAGAGATGTACGTCATCTATGTATTTCTGTCTATGTGTATATGTACCTTATGTGTTCATATGAATGAGGAAGTGCTTTAATCCCTGTTTTATGGCAAGTGGAGCAGCCTGAGAAGCTAGTGGTAATTGCAAGGATGAATGAAAAGTCATTGTCAGAGACAGGATTGGAATGGGGCTTCTGTGCTCTCTGCTTTCATCGGAATTGCAGCAGATGGACCTAGAAAGGACGAGAGGCCATCTACCCCATCCTGCTGCTCCCAGGCAGGATGAATTCCAGCGAAACTGCTCCTGACAGATGGCTATCTAACTGCTTCTTAAAACCTCTACCGATGGAGGTTCCCAAGGTCCTGCGGGTGGTCACTTTGGCTGCGAGCTGGGTGTTTGCCCACAACAGACTCTCCTGTTGCTGGGTGTTGCTCTGCCCTGCACAGGGTTTCGCGGCAAACCTCAGAAACATGGGGCAGAGTGGAAGCGTGGGTTGGGTGGATGTCTGTGCTTTGCTGGGTAGCCCCGGAGGTTTATTAGACTCTTTCTGTGTTGAGATGGACGGTGATACTCCATGTCGTGATATTTCTGAGTCTCCTCTACTTAACAGAGTCTCGTGGGTGTCTATTTACCAGTTCTCAGCCTGGTTTTTTTAATGTATAAAAGGGATATAATACTGTAGCAGGTTGATGGTAGAGTTTGCCGGAAGTTCTGCATCTTCTTGGTAAATGTTTATAATGTGATTGTCCCAGGAGTTTGGTTGGAGTCATGGGAAACCCATGGATAGGGGAAGCACAACGGAACTGCAAGGAAGGGAGAGACACAGTTCCCCTGACTGGGAAAAACCCAAAGCCTTGTGAAAGGGAGTAGGAGGTAGTTTCATATGATGTTTTTGGAGTTATCTTTTGGTCAGTAAGTTGGAGCTGCACAAGGTAAACTTCATTTTCTAATTCCCTGTTTGGTCCCTGGCTGGGGCAGGAGCCTGCCTGCCCCCTACGCCCGCGGCATCGCGCCCCGCAGGAGAGCTGTCTCGGCTAGAGGGGCACTTCCGCGTCCCCCTACGGCACATCAGAGACTGCGGAAAAGCTGGTGTAGTGGGAGGTGTTCCTGCCCAGGGACAAGGATTGGAACTAGGTGATCTCTAAGATGCCTTCCAGCCTGAACCATTCTGTGATTCTATGGAGAAACCATCTGTTTGAAGTACACTCGGGTCGCAGGCAGCTGGCAGGGGCTGGTTTTTGTGAAAGAGGGGACGTGAAGAAGGGTCAGAGATGCTCGGGGATGCGGTGAGGCCCTGTGGAGTGGGGCACAGTACTGCAGCACCCCGTCCCCGATCCCAGTTCACTACTGGTGTGTGGCCCCATCAGAGCTGTTCTCCAGTGCCTGGGCCCGGTGCTGAGAAACAGCTGTTACTTCTCTTCCCTCTCACGCTGTCTTTTCTCTACGCTAGGACCCTTGTCACTTCTGGGTGTTTGGAGATGTTTGATATTCGTCCTGTCTCCTCCCGACTCTCCAGTTACGCAGGCTGAGCACTGGCACTGGGATATTTTGTTAATTCATTCTTTACTTAAAATACAAAAAATTGGCAAGAAAATAATCCATCAGGTTGGAGAATGTGGGGATCAAATTAGGTAGTTTGAAAATCTGATTATTGACGGCTTCACTGGCTGACAGTTTCTTTGCTGTCCCCTCCTGTCTCTCCTGCTGCTGCTGGCTCTGGGGCTGCATGATGAACTGGATCATGAAAGCTGTCAGGGCTCATTTCTTTGCAGGGTTATTTTTCACTTGTCTCAGTTACCTGCTCAAGCTCAGCGTTCACCCCAAGAAGCAGCTGTTGTGGCACCACAGAACTGAATGCTTTGGGGATGGACAAGAGCTGCACAGGGCAGGGAAGGATGGTGGGAGCTACGTCAGTTGACCTTGCTGCCAAAAGGAGTGTAGATCATCCTTCCACCCAAATGCAGCACCGCTGAGAAGTGCTGCCTGGAAAACGCTGGTGCATGGGCTCCCCTCTTCACCATTCAGACTCATTACGGAGAGAAGAACAGTTTTCCCTGCAGTCCCCAAGCAGAGGGTTTCCTCTTTGGCACGAAGCAGCCCTTTGAAGAACATTAGCTGAGCTATTACAGTGCTGAGGATGCGTGTAGGTCACAGGAGTCACTCAATTGCATGTCCTCGTTCCTTTGCGTCTCTCCTGGCCTTGCCAGTTACTGTCCACCAAGTTGTGCAAGGGTTTGTTTTTTAATATAGATATCTGTTGCCTAGGGACTGGATTAGGAGTGCTCCAGTTTACGTCGAGCACTGGTCAGTCTCTAGGTAGAAACATCTATCGAGGCTGGACGTGAGACTGTGACCTTGGAACGACAGCCTGGCTGTTCGTTATCTTTCCCCTCAGCCAAGTCACCCTCTCCGTGTGTGTAATCCTAGAGTTTGCGTATTTTCCATAGAAGAGATTCCAGTTGGCCTTTGAAGTTACCTCGAAAATATTTATAGAGGACAAGTCAACGCTTTTATACAGTAAGTGCTGCATGTGCTCAGAATCAAAGTGTAAATTACACCTTTCTAAATGTGTGCGCCTACTCTTGAGTATCAGAGCTGGTCTTAAAATACATACTGCTCGTGAAGCTTTTTCTTAACATTATGAAGGAGTTAAATGTCAACTTAGAGTAAGATCTTTTTAAGCCTTACATATGAGAAGGGTTTTTCCACCTGTGATGTCCTTGCCAATGTTTATAATACGACAGTATCCAGCAATTATACTGAAAGATTGGACTCTGCCTGTAATTAATTTGCAGTGCTGAGTACTGTTACACCAGTCAGTACAGATGTCCTGAATATGACGAAGGAGGAAAATGCTGCAGAGAGGGGTGTTTTTAACAGGATTTCTCAATTTGCAAGAAAGAAATGCAAGTTAATGATACCTTCCTATTGCATATCTTTGCAATAATTCAAAGCTCCCTCTTTCCCACAGTTGCTACCCAACAGTGCAAGGTAAAGAGGAAAGAGGTTACAAAAATCTGACTTTTGCAAGCTCAGAAAAGGACGTTACTTCTCCATATCTGAGATCCTTCAGGGTGTTATGCAGCATATGCCCAACAAAGCATGAAATTTATAGTCTGAATGTAAGAAGTATTGTATTTTTCAAAGGCAGTTAGGTAGAGCTGGCTCTTGAGCTGGGCCTTCTGTTGGGACAGCCTGCATTTCCGCTCACGTCTTGGTGTTAGTGCTGAAAGCTGAACCCTAAGAGGCGATTTGGCAGGGTACAAGTCAGGGGTGAGCAAGCCAGCGAAGACGCAGTAGCCCCAGAGCCTGGGCTGGCCATCAGGCCGTTGGAACGCAAGCCCGCGTGCTCAGAGAGCTGCAGGAGGAGTTTTGTGTGGGATAAATGCATTTTACGACTGGTAAGGAACAGTCTCTCCTGCTTCCTCTTGCGATTATTATCCAGATTCATAATTAGTCTGGTGCAGCTTTTAGCTGGATAGCAGGGTGGATTTTCTTGCGGTTGGAAAAGTGCTCTGTCCTTCTGTCAGCGCATCTGAGGGTGAGCGATTGCTTAGTTTCATTGGAGAGATTTCCCCAGTTTAGCCGCTTAAAAGCATTACTTTAGGAGGCTGTGAGATTTCACAAAGCCATTTGTCTGGCATTTCTCAAACAGTTTGCTTCCTGTTGATAGTAAACCGATGTAAAAATGCCAAAGTCGTAATAAACCATGTCCACTCGTGCGCTACAGATCTGCTTAAGATTTGCCTAAAAGTCACTGGGACTATGCACCACGTACATATTTCTCTTACTCTTTTTTATTATTTTACGTAGCAAAGGGCAAAGATAGACTGAAGGTCAGTTTATTTCTCCCTGCAAAAAGGTGGCGTGTCATTTTTGTATTTGCCAGTGTTTAGTTAGGGGATAAACAGACAAGAGAACCAGCTTGCCTCAAAGAGCTGTGGAGCTGACCCAAAGGCATTCAGCTCCTGCAAAGCTATTTTGGCGAGAAATAGGCAAGCGGGGACCGAAGCAGACAGCATACTTACCCTGCTAGCGTTTGCTTAGGACATAAACATGGGAAGTAATAAACTTGTCACAAAGGTCCATCTGTAAATGCCTGACGCTGGAAAATATAAAAGCCATACGTATGAGCGTAGATTAGATCTGTTCCTGACTTCTTTGGAAAAATGCTTTTGTAAGGCCGGCAAGACAGCTCCATGAAAAATTGGCCTGGGAGAACAGACAGCGCAGCCGTTCGCGTTGCCGTGCCTGGAGCTGGCCCTGGAGGTGAGCGAGGGAGCGATGCTCCGCGTATAAAAGTTTGTCTCCACCCTTAATAGTTTACTTTGAACTTCACAGATAGTGATGCAAATGAGGAGAATATAGAATTAAAACACAGTTGTATTGAGAGTGTATAATAAGAGGTCGGCCAACCAGTCTTTCCCTAGAGGAGATGAACAGGGTGACATACCACAGTAAATAAAAATAACTAGGATGAATAACCTGACCCTACTGGTAAATCTTTGGGCACTAGAATTGCGTAGCTGGAGTATACACAGGAGATGTGGAGTAGAAGCCAACCGTAAAATAAGAAGCAAAATAACCCACACTAATGGGGGGCTTCTTGGAGCGAGAGCCTCTGTCATCCAGTGTGGGGCCTCAGGCAGAAGTTTCTTTCTGACATCTTCAGAATAGATGATGTTTCATGGCGTTGTGTGTTAAGGTGCTGGACCGTGTCCAGAGAAGGGCAACGGAGCCGGTGAGGGGTCTGGAGAACAAGTCTCATGAGGAGCAGCTGAGGGAGTTGGGACTGTTTAGCCTGGAGAAGAGAAGGTTGAGGGGAGACCTTCTCACTCTCTACAGCTCCCTGAAAGGAGGTTATAGCCAGGTGGGGTCAATCTCTTCTCCCAAGGAACAAGCAACAGGACAAGAGGAAATGGCCTCAAGTTCTGCCAGGGGAGGTTTAGGTTGGATATTAGGAAAAACTATCAGGCATTGGAACAGGCTGCGCAGGGAGATGGTGGAATCGCCGTCCCTGGAGGTACTTAAAAGACGGGTGGACGTGGTGCTGAGGGACACGGGTTAGTGGTGTTTAATGATGTTTAATTTAGTGGTGGTTTTGGTAGTGTAGGTTATGGTTGGACTCAATGATCTTGAAGGTCTCTTCCAACCCAAGTGATTCTGTGATTCTATGATTCTAAGGTGAGAAGTTCTCCAAGCCGGGGACCGCCTTCACTGTGTGTCTGCGTGGTGTGTCTCGGCTGAAGCGCCGGGGCATTGAAGAAGGCACAAAGTACTCGACAGGAAGCAAAACGTTGCACAAGGAGGTGGTTACGCTGCTGCGTTCTCTTTTTCCTGGGGGAAAAAATATATTGTGGTGGTGAAAGATGAAAATAGCCATCAGTCACAGACCTAGCAAGCATCTCTATATGTAGTAAGCATTCTACAGTGAGGCTAAATATTGAAGCCGTTTAATGCTCCTTTCTTGGTAACAGTTTAATACAAGAAGGCCCTGCCAATGATGCAGTCCAGCAAGGGAGACCAGAGCCAAAGCTAAGTCCCAAATGTTTTCTGTGGATGTTGCTTAGTGGGGCAGAGCCACTAAGTTAGCAAGTTCTCAGCTTCTCTTTAGCTCCTTCTCTGGAAGCAACCATGAAGGAAAGGGAGAAAGAAAACTGGGCAAGTTTGGTTGTGAAGGGCATGAGCTGGGCTGGACGCCTGTCGCGGATAGAGTGATGCGCTTCACGCATAAGAGAGAAGCAGCGATATGTGTACTGATATAAAACAACGATTGAACAAAGTTGATAGTAGATGTGACAGTTTAACAAGCGTCGCTGTGGCAAGGCACACTTGGTTATTTACTGCGTAGGGGACAGGGTCAGACAGAGCTCTCGGGGAGACCCTCCCATTGACTCACAAGGTTTCAGAAAGGACCCCTGGCTTTCTAAACTCCTTCTCAGAGAGGAGTCTGTGTTCAGCTGGATCCAATCCTACTGCCAGACTTGGTCAACAGTTTATGTCCAAAGGATTATAGATGGGCAATCAACCCTTTAGATCACTTAGCTAAGATTTCAGAGCTCAGCGTGCCATTAGTCACCGACCAAGGACCTGTTGTGGCAAGGAATCGCTGAACCTTGAGGGCATCTCTACTCCCGGGCAGGTCCTGGCGTGCAGCCCGCTGAAAGGGCTCTGGGGCTGTTCATTAATTCTGGATTTAAGATGACTGACTGACAGTCATATTTGCATATTGACCACAGAACCAGCATTGCTCAAGTTAGCCCTTGGCTATTGTGTTGTCATCTGCCTCCCCGAAACCACGTTGAGCCAGGTTCAACCATCAGGACCAGGTGCACCCGTTGTCACCACCACGGGTGGTGGTGTGGTTTGGCCTCAGCTGGCAACGAAGAACCACACAGCCACTCACCCCTTGGCTCTGGCGGACACGGAGGAAGCTTCTAGCAGCTTCTCAGAGAAGCCACCCCTGTAGCCCTCCCCACTACCAAAACCTTGCCACACAAACTCAATACAAGGAGGCTGAGGCAGGACTTCCTGAGACACAACTCCAGTGAACGGGTGAGGTCTAGAGAAGGTGGAGAACAGCCACACTGGGTCAAGCCAAGTCCGCCTTTTCCTCGTAGTAGTCAGAAGTGCTGCTGAGGGATCGTCAGGAAGATGTCAAAAATGTAGGATACCCACCCCTAACACTCTCCCAGCCCCCAAGAGTTTTTTGTTGGGTTTTTTTTCCTCCCCTTTTGTGTTAAGGAAAAAAAAAGACTTTTTGTAGATTCTTGTGCATGCAGTCTCGTGCAAAGAGATATTGCAGTCAGATCAATTTTTCATGGAAACAAGACAGGAAGGCTTTGACTTTTGCATACTGTTTGGGCTAAAAGGGCAACAATATGATGCATTTTGATACATGCACTTTGAGTTTCTTCTAATGAAAAATACCAAGTAAGCAAGTTAAAAGATTGCCAGGGCTACTTCTAAAGCTTGCAAAATAGATAAAAGCCAAGAATTTAAAACATTTCATTAAAAATGAACCCAGAAGTTTTTTGAAGCTCAACATTTTGTTCTGCAAGCTCAGCAATATTCATTAACCTCCCACTGAAGATTGCTGAACAGCTGGATCCAATTTCTGAAAAGATAATCATGAAGAAATTAGATTAATAGTCTTCAAGTGGAGCAGTTGAGGATCAGTTGTGGCAAGCTCTTTTATACGTAGCATGTTGTTAGCTCTTTTCCATGTGAAGATGGTTTCTGCAATCCCAGGAGGAATGAGGCTGTATCTCAGTGATGCAGATATCAGTTCTCCTGGACTGTGAGCACAGCAAGGCTCAGATAAGCGAGACTGCTGCTGGCTCCCTTTTCTGCTTCGTTCCTATCTCCCTATTCTGGACACATCACCTCCATGACATACATGCATATTTGCCGCAAGGAAATCACTGCCCTTTCAGTATCAAAGAGAGCACGTTTCTGACATACCAATCAGTGCAAAAAAGCTCCTGCTGGCCCAAGTGAAGATTAAGTGCCTTTGTGTGGGGCTTTTTTGTAATACAGAGAGGTAAATGTAAAGAATGACCTGTCCCTCCTAAGGCACAGCCACAAATAAAGTAACATGCAGTACTGGCTTTACTCTCGCTGATGAAAAACTGATAAAACTCCTCGGAGTTCACCAGTAGCTCGACTGGGTGAGAGCAGAGCACCTCCAAATCAGCTGTCTCATCCCCGGTCTCATTTTGCACTTGCTTCAAGCAAGTCTCACACGAAGAGCTGCGAATTTCCTCATGTTCTCAGGTCAGTGCCAACCGCCTCGGTGGAAACCCAAAAGCCTCTTCTGCCCCAGCTCCCACAGCGCATCCTTCCAACAAACAGCTCCTCGCAGGGACAGGCATTTCCAGGGGAACAGCCCAACGACACTGCTTCTCTTCACATCCCTGTGCTCAGTCCAAACAAGCGTAAGATAGGTGTTCCCCACGCTCTCGGTCTTTCCCTGGCGGGCTCTGAATACTGCATCCCCGCTGAAAAGTGTCCTAGTTTTCCTCGCGTGCAGTGACTACAGTCAAAGGAAGCAAATACTGTTCTGAAAAGAGACATAGGGCCCATGTCAGCGATTTCCCCGCTCTGTTCATGTAGCGAAGCTAAAAAAAGCGTGCACTGGTTTTGATTCAGAACACCCCAGAGCTGCTTCTTCCAAACCTGCTGGCGTAGGTGTGTGCCCGTCCTCAGGCCAGGACTTTGAATGGATGGCTCTGGCACTGCCGGCCACCCTGCGCGCAGGCACAGGCACGTTCTCCCAGATCAGCGGTCCATTCTTGGTCAGCAAGTGGCTTAAGAACACACCTGAATTAAATATCCACTTTAAAGGCTTCCTAGCCCGTGTGGGAATGGGTCTGGGGTCAGCTTGAGTGTTTCTCTGAATCAGGGTTGAGAGAAATTCACTTTTTAGTGCTGCAAGATCCTTCATTTTGAGCGAAATGTGGCAGCAGAATAGTCCTTGCCCGACTTTTGACAGTGCTAGAAGCCAGGCAGGTCTCGAAAAGCGTTAGTCCTTTTTTCTTTGCAGGCTGAAAGGAATATTTGAATAAACTGACAGAGCTCAGTAAAGAGGCAGAAGGGTTGTTTGTTTTCCTTTTTCCTCAAACTTTCAGTACATGCTTAAAATGTGACACTCTTGTCTGGTATTTCCAGTTTAGACAGAACGTGGTTGTTTCTTGGGTTGAAAAATTGAATTCCAGAAAGAAATAATGCTCCTGGCAAAGCAGACTGCATTCCAGGGCATGATTTCATCTGGTAACTAGTCCGAGAAAGTCAATGTTGGTTAATATGACCGTGACTGCATGTATTTCTCATTAATTTTCATCAGAGCTTGCCAGAAAATTCACTTTTTGGTGCCAGCAGATCACTCTTCCTTTCCATATGTTTTTGTAGTGTCATCATTCACTAACCCCAAAAGTCTCTCCAAGGAAAAGAAAAAGCTGTAATGCAACGTGCTCATCTCCTCTCATCGCCCGCTGAAGAGTTACTGAAGGAGGCCGATAGAAGTCCTTTACCAAACAAATAGGAGGTTCTTCAAGAACATGGTTTTGTGAACCCCTTGCAGAACCGGTATTTTCCAGTGCGTAAGGCAACGTGGTTCCAAATGAGGTCACGAAATGCGAGGCAGCTTTCACCCTCTCTCTGCTTTCTCTTTCTGCATGAGCTCAGAACAGAGCCTCGCTGATAGCTGGTCTAATTTTTATAGATGTTTGGCCCAAATTGCCTCAGAATGTCTTTTGAGAAGACATCCTTGGGACGTTCTCACTCTGCTGGGGTGACATGTGCTGGCAGCTTCTGCTGCCCCGCATTCCCCAGCAGTGGAGCCTGAACGTGCAGATTCGGGGACTGGCTTACTGGCCCACAACGCGTGGAAGAATGGGAACTCTCAGTGCTTGTTCTACCTGCGAAAGCCCTGGATTTGAAACAAGAGATGCATAATATACCCATAATTTGTCAGAGATAGAAGAATGCAGTTGCCGATCCTGGAGCGATCCAGGAAAATCCAAACTCCTGAATTCTCCTGCTGGTTAAGTGCATTTCAGTGTCCCCACTAAGCAGCTAAACAATTTCTGTGTCCTCCATCCCTAAAAATCATTTAATTATATCTTTCTGCAGGGACCGGTCAGCAATGAAACTGCCAAATAATTGACCCACATGGAGTTTTTTGAAATTCCACCCGAGCAGTCTGTCACTTCGTTAATTATCATCCTAAGTGTGTAGTCAGGCCATATCCCAAGCTCATCTCATATCTCATCTTTGGAGTTATTTCAGCAAAGGCAGACCTGCGGGCCCAGCTGCCCGCCTTCCCTCCCTCTCTAATGCTTCATTTTGGGGAAACTTCTCCTGCCTTTTTTATGGAAGGAAGAAGAGGCCCTAGAATTGTAGGCTGAGGCTGGTCTTGAGCTTGGAGGTCAATGAGTGTTTCAGCATTTGCAGCTGAATTGATTAAAGAACCAACTCGGAGGAACCGTTACTGCAAGTTACAACTCTGCTTTAAAAACAGTCACCTTATCCTGCCAGTGGATTTCTTATGTCTGCTTTCTTCTTTCGTGAAGAAAACGGCTGTGAGTGATCCATCAAATGGAATTACATTCACAAACATTTTACGAATGGGGAGGGTGGCAGATAAAAATATGTATTTGTTTAATCATTCACTACACCGAGTTCACCTGTAAGAAGTAGCGCTTGTCTCACTATATATTGTACGCAGAGGGGGTTTTATATTGAATTTCAGTAAACTGAGTCGGAATGATACTGAGTTTCAGTAAACCGAGTCGGAATAGTGAAATATGCACGAGAATTGGGAGCTAATACATATGTGTTTATAGCAGTGCTACTAATTGGAGGCTTTTAAAATAGTGCCACTGTAGTGTTTTTCCTTGAAGCTCAGCTGCTGAAATGAATGTTATCACCTTTTACTCCTCCTGCTGCAAGGAAGGAACAGTTTTAAAACTCAGGACTTAATAAAAGCTCTGACTGTAGGTGGAAGGTCCTAACTCACTCATTCATTTTTTCCGTGTTTGTTCTGGCACTACTGGGTGTGCAAAGAAAAGACAGTGGGGGGATCTAATTTGCCTAAATTCTCATTGAAATAGAGAGTAATACGAGTAGAGTAATATGAGGGGAAAAAAAAAATCCAGGCACTACTCGTGTACCACTCTCCCCGGTGGTGAGCAGGAGGCCCGTTATCCGGCTGACCAGATTTTATCTTCTCCCCGCTCTGTAAAATGAAGAGGTTTTGAGAGCTAAGTGACGAAGCTCCTTGATAGCAAATCTATTATTAGCGGCGTTACTGTCGTCACCTGCACGCCTCGCTCCGTCTTCGGGCAGGCGTCTCTCCTCTCGCGAGGCTTCCAGAGGCGAGGACGCGGGAGAAGGCTGATGCACTGGTGAAGCGTGGAGCTGCGAGTGTTGAAGAAAGACTCCCTAAAGGGACAGGAGGAGAGAAACCAGCTTGGATAACCCCTGAGAGTAAGCTGTGCGCTGTCCTGCAGACCCAGGCAATTCCAACGGTGTTAAAAAAAACCAACCCTCTTCCCCCCTGCCCCATTTTCTCCCTGACATTTCCACTTAGAAACAGAAGACAGAAGTTGCATCGGTTGAAGTGATTGTTTTGATTTATACGGCACTCGGGACGGACTAGGTACTTTACAAGACATGAAGCAGTATTCCAGCTTCCAGCTGCTTCACAGCCTGACGAGATGCGTGAGATGTGACCAGCTCTGCTCGCCCAGAGGACGGACCGCAGGGACGTTCCAGGTGGGGAAGGAGGCACGGCTGGAAAGCAGCTCGGTGCTGTCAGGGACTCCTGTCTGCCAGAAATTAATCCCTCGAGTGGTGGCTCATTGCAACTGTCTGCAGCAGCCTCAGCCTGCAGGTGGGAAAAATAAAAGTAGGTGAAAGCCAATTGCTTTTTCTCTTGCCGAGATTTGATCCCGAGCGCGTTTTGCTCCGACTCTCAGTGATGATGCTGAACCCAGAACAGAGCACTATGTGGCTCTCGACCCCCTGTTCATTTTTTTTCAAAATATAGTTTCTTACTCTGTTCCGCGTGGGCAAAGCCACATCGATCACACTGTGCTGGCTCCAGCCCCAAATTCCTGTCAGTGTTTGCTACTTATTTATTTTAGCTTTTCTTAAAACTCCATTGTATAGCAGATCTTCCTGTGATGGCAGCTTTTGTCAGAGTCCTTAGAATCAAAGGTCAGACGTTGCGATAGGTTAGGTTTGCGTTTTGCTCTTTGCGCGAGGGCTGAAACCTGCAGTTTCCTTAAAGGCAACGTCCTCTTTTCTGTTTCTGTTTCTCAAAAAATAAGGGGTTTGTAGGATAAGGTTTGCTATTTGTAGATCGCATCAGTGTCCGTTTAAGTTTTATAATGATGGGCTATACCAAAATACCAAAATTAGATGAGATCTCAACTGAGCAGTCCATCACCCCTCGGGAAAGCGCCAAAGTATGTGCGAAAGATGCGCTGAAATCAGTGAAGGTGAGGCACAGGCTCAGACCTCAGCATTAGCCCCGTCAGCTCCGTATCCCTGGTTGTACTCTTTTTTTTTCGTTTATTTGCCATCATTCTGAAACTAATTTGGAAGGTAATGATTAAATACTGTCAGAAAGCATACAGATGAGCAGGAAAGGCCTCTCTAATTGTGTTTTGACATTTTTTGACATCAGCAATTCTTTTGAAGGAAAGAGAAAAAAGAAACAAAACAAAATCTGTTCAGTCAAGATTTCCTGCTTTTGTTCTCTTTGGCTAAGAAAAATCAGGTTGCAGAGAAGCTAGTGCTGCAG
This sequence comes from Chionis minor, assembly GCA_013398295.1. Classification (NCBI taxonomy): domain Eukaryota; kingdom Metazoa; phylum Chordata; class Aves; order Charadriiformes; family Chionidae; genus Chionis; species Chionis minor. The sequence continues at coordinate 1,014,359 of VZSF01004963.1, forward strand.
AACCAAAGCTTGCCTCCCAAGCAGGAGTTTTCACGTACTCAGCTTCCATCTAAAGGCAGTTTAGCAGAAATTTGCCCTCCTGTAAAGCGAGTGTTTTCTTTGTAAGTGATACAGCACTCGGCTTTCACGGGGCCTTGGTGCTTTGCGCTATCTCAGTGGCTTCAGGGACGTGGTCCTAAGATTTGCTTAATACATGGGGTCTGTCTAAACGCAGTAGGATGTCAGCTCTGCGCCCGGGCTTTGCATCAGTAGGTAAATAACTTGGCAAATGGAATAGCACATCTGTGTTTTGTAAGATGAAAGCCCTGCCTGAAGGAGGCTGTTGTATCGGCTCTTGAGAACTGTAGCAAAACAGGTACAGGGTCTTCAACTTGGAAGATTTTCTATGGCTTTATTTCTCTTCTTAGCATTAAGATTGGTTTCCAAGATAGTTTCTAAATAGCAAACCCAAACTGTAGCATTAAGATCCCTAATTAATGACAGAATTATCAGTTAGCATGTAGTCTTGCACGCGTTGAAAGCATTCCCGCGGAGTTTAACGGTGACTTCACGCAGGAGACAAGTAAAGCCAAGAGCAGCTCGAACACCTAAAGCAGGATTAATTTTTAAATTGTTGGTTTGGTTTTTTTGGGGTGGGGTTTCTTTTGTTTTGTTTTTGATTTTGAAAGTCAGATAAAGCATTTCCAACCTTTTCTTAAGTTTAGCTATCAAACTTTCAGACCGAGACTGTGGCAGAGGCAATCCTCTTTTGCTAGCGTGTGACTTTGCAAAAACTAACAGAAACAGTTAACTCCAAAATCTTTGTGAGGAGCGTAGTTTGTTCTCCCTCCTGCTGCCCTGCTGGCGTTGGTGATCGAGTGTGGGTGGCTTCAGGGAAGGACCCAAAGCCACAGTCTCTCTTGGGTACCAGTGGGTAGCTCTGGGTACAGGGGGACATTACAGAAACCTCTGAGTCAGCCCCAGGGACGTCTTGATAGATGCCACCGCAAAGCAGGTTCTTCTCATCCCCCTCCAGCGTGCCTGAGGGCTCTCAGCACACATTTCTTTCCTGTAGCTGTTAAGGATATTTTTTTCTGCTGCATGGTAAGCTTTAATACTACTTCTTTCTTGGGTTTGGCAGGTAAATGAGAGCACAAGCTTCCAAATTTATTTTTTTTTTTTTTTACAAATTACCTTAAAATGTCTTAATTTCCAAATGACTAATAAAACCTGAAATCTCCTGAGAGACCTAGGGCTTTTCCCTAGGATTAGCCTCAAATAAAAAGGCCATTACTGTTTGAAGATTTCCAAAGTATATTCTAGACGCTTTTTAAAATTTTGATTGAAAGTTAAGTGTACAAGTTATTTTGAAGGGCCTTTCTGTTTACTTGTCGAGAAAGTGAGTTGAAAGGAATGAGGGACCAAATTTGAGCAGAACTGAAGACTTGTGGGATTTCCCACAAGCGGGATCTGAAAGAAATCTGAACTCCTCCTCACCTGGTACTTGCGGGATGTGGTTTTGGAAGGGATTCATGAAATGATATATGTGCAGACAGCCCAGCTTCTGGCACTTCTGCATGGCAAACAACGGTTTAGAGTCCAGCATCATTTCAAAGGTGAACAAGAACGAAAAACCCAGATTTTGCTGATAAGCTGTGAGTAGTTTTCTGAACCCCAGGAACTACAATCATACTCTGTTTCCCTCCATGTCAACGTCGAGGTACCCCAATCCTGCCAGTCAAAATGAATGAGAATATTTTGCACGTTAACGTGCTAATGAAGGGAATCATGTGAATGAAGTTACTCAACCGTACGGCTGCTTACAGAGCACCGTCTGCGTCGCGCGTACGTTTGAGTTTCCAAACGTCCACAGATTCAAACAGCCACAAATTGATGCACATAAAGAGTTGAGTTTGTGCCCTGAATGTGTCCCTGCAGAGCTGAGCCCGCCGTCTGAAAAACTGGGTTAATACGTAACATGACACAATTTCTTCATAATTTTGCAGTTCCTTAAAATGAATAGCATGAGGCACCGGTGATACCCTCTCAAGTCATTGCTTTGCTCTGGTTGAGGCAGAACTTTAAAGCCGTCTCCTGTCTCCCTGTCGTGAAATGTAGTGACACCTCTGCCACACACGGAACGACTTCCTTCTGAAGTTTGAAGGTCTTTGTTGTTTGTTTTTTGGAGGTTGCTTTGTTGTTGTTGTTGTTTTTTTAATGGTAGCCGTTTCGTTTCTTTTAAGCTTAGGGATTTGTACATCCCTGGTGCTTTGCTGACGATCCCGCCAGCCTGGGAGGAGCTCGCTTCAGCCATATGTAGCTTTCTCCTTGCTGAGTGCCAACAAACAGCACTTCAGTGCGCTGACGGTGGAGGGGTAGTCCAGGAAAAGGGGCTGGCTGGACTTCTTTTGTGGTAAACGAGCAGGCAGTTCCTCGTGCTCCACTCTCCTGTTCAGATCTCAAGAAAAAATTGGCGTTTGTAGGATTCCAGAAATTGCTGTCCTCGGAGAGACAAAACTTACTTGTTCAGCTGGCGTGCCAGGGCACATCTACGCGCTCTTCTCCTGCAGGCACATTCCTGAGCATTCTCTTCTCCCTGCCCAGAGCTGACAGCCAGGATACCATCCCGCTGCAGCTTCCGAGACCGCTCTTTCACGCTTCCGTCTCCAGCCCTGAATGAGATGTCGCGCGGAGCAGTCTAGCCTTTGTAAGCTGGCACGCAGAAGCTTAGAAAGTAGTTCAGTTCTGCTTGCGTGCATCTCTTCGCAAAATTAGGGGCTGCAAAAGGCATTGTGATTCAGAGCTGTATTAACAGCCAGATGTAGGAACTTTAAAGAAAGGCATTCTGCAGATTGATCACAGCAATGCTATTACCATCGGGGGTGTGTAAAGTGTCAACTGCAGCTGTGTTGAATTATTCATTATTTCATAAATACAGTGAGGTTTCCAAGGGCAAGGTTTTTAAGATCCATTTGAAAAATGAAATTAAACACCCTGTAATTAAAATTCATTATTAAACTTCATTCATTTAACTTCATTTCAACTTTTCCCTATGTGATTATTATTAAAGTTATTATATTTATTGATTTTTCTACTCCCTTCCCTTTCTCTGCCAGCTAATGAGAAAAAAGTGGGTTTGAATTAAGCAAATAATCTTGCCCTCCCCTAGACAATTGTTCTGCGCTCTCATGTTGACCCCTGGAAAGAGATTTACTGGGTGATGCTCTTTGTTTTTGCTGATAGAGGACACTGTGCCCATCAGTACAGGGTAAAAGAAAATAAATTAAAAGGAAATCTGAGTTTCGATGTGCTGGCATCTTACTCCCTTAAAACTGTCTGTAGGTTTGGAATGACTGGAATCTGCCCTGGGCTCAGCGGGGAACGAAGTGCAGCAGACAGAGAGCAGCGCTTCCCTGTTGAAAAGCGAGCGCTGGAGACAGAGTGCACGTCCAGTTCCATACAAACACTGTTATCTTCAGTTCATCTCCACTAACAGAACATATTTCCGTCAGTACTGTGCCATTCCAGATAAAAAAAGTTAAAAATCCCTTTGAGACCTCAGCCATCTTCGCGGCCACGCTACAGTCCTCTTGAGATCAATGCTGCGGTGTAAATACCTGCGCTGCTGGTGCGGCACGGCCGGGCCAACACGCCGACGGGGCTTAAAATGGCCTGAACTGAGCTCTCATGTGGCGAGGGGTGCCCGGCTCCTCCGTGCCAGCTCCTCAATTGCGTGCAGGGGGCATCCAGAGCAGCAGCAAGGATGCCATGGGAGCATCCAGCCGTTCCAGCCGTCCCCACAAGGGCGGCAGCAGCCGGAGGAAGCTGCGTGTGGTGGGCACGCAGGCAGCAGAAGTGGTCACCGCAGCAGGTCTCAGCTGCCACCGTGGCTTGTCCCTCTCTCCTTCCCGAGCCCCTCACCACTGCCCCTTCCCTGCTCAACATGTGGCATCTGCTGGGACCAGGGGCTTCACAGCCCACAATACGTCCGTACAACACCCGCCTCCTGCGTGTCTTTAATTATGGCTCTCTTACGCTTCAGTTTCCCTGCCTGCCTGCTGGAATTACCAGTCTTTGCCTGTTCCTTAGGGATGCTGCGGGGCTGTATTTACTGCTGTTTGTGAGGTTCCTTTCGACCCTGCAGTAGGAGGTGCTCTTAAGTGTCAAGAAGTTGTCACCTACATTGTTAGCTTTATAAACAAATACGCTCAAACAGCTCATCTAGCCTTTGGTACAGGAATAAGGGCTAGGAATTCCGTTTTGTCTTCCGGTTTAATCTTCCAGTGGTGCAGTATTACTCACAATTGAAAGCCAAACTGGTAAAGCATTATGTATTCACCTAGAAAACGGTATGTTTTTCTGGAGTTGTTGTGCAGGGCTCATTTCTTCTGCTGATTGTGTAGTGTTGCCTTCGTATCACACCTCCGGGCATCAGCGTGTCTGAGAAATAGAGGAAATTCCCTTGATTTCTGTGCTGCGTGCCAGTCCCCCGCAGCAGCAGGACATGTGCTCCATAGTTCATTCCAGCTCTCCCTGGGGAAATGGAGCTGCAGGGCCCTGTTGAGACAGAAGAAAAGATAAATAATCTTGTAGAAGAAGTTCTTGCAGAACTCCCTGTTGCTTTCAGAGGACCAGCTGATCCAGCAGTTTTTCCCCCCGACCCAGAGACGAGAAATCTCCCAGGGGCAGATCTCAGTGGGAGGGAAGAGTCCTCAGACCAGCTCTGCCCAAACTCCAGGTCCTTTGGGCTTTCCTGCCTTACAGGAGCTCATTTTTCACTCTGGTCTTACTGCTTTCCCTCTCTAAAACGGAATCCACTGGGCGAATTCAATACATTGACGAGTGCTGAGGCAGTAACAGCCAGTAAAGCTTTTGGGGTGAAAAAGGCAGTTCACGTTCCCACTCCCTTTTGTGACCATGTGAACCCAGTGAAATGTATATGCCCCTACACGCGTGCTTGCTCATTTCTCGTTCATCTCTGCTCAGTAGTTACTGGGGAGTGAGATCATAACTGGGATTTATTTAGAGCTGTGGTCTCTCCACCCTGTTGCGTCCTTCAGCGGAGTGGCTTTATCCAAGATTTCGCTTCCTCCTTGTCTTTTTGCATAAGCAGAAAAAAGGGTGGATGGAAGAATACGCTGGGAGAAATGCTTTGGCAGAATGCCCTTCTTCTCGTCACGGCCTCACAAGGAGGGAGCGGGAGCGTCGCAGCCGAAACCTGCCTGCTGCCTGTCCACACACGTCTTCGGGGGCTAGCGGCCGGTTCCCGGCACCCGGCTCTGCCCTGGGGGAGGAGAGGGGGTCCACAGCCCGTGGTGACCACACACTGCTTCCACCCTGTGGACGGGGGCCAGCGCAGGGTCCCCCGGCAGCGCTGGGTGGCCATCAGGGGGGCTGGTGAGCTTGGAGGTGGCGCTGAGCAATCGTAGCCCTGGCCAAGCTGGACCCCGTGGCTGGTCAACACATTCCTGCAGGGCTGTGATGAACAGAGTGAGGGAGTATCTTCCTCCAGCCACCACGGCACCACGGTTTGCTCTTACCACCCCGGCACAGTACAGTTGCTTTCTGCATCGGGCAGTGGTCTTCTTTCTTACGTTATGATCTTGATCTTGATTTCTCTGGAAGAACGTCTCTTTGTGTGTGTGCCATTTAGGGTCAAGCACTGGCACTGGAGTAGAAAAAACAGAGATGTAACACCATGTTGTTAAAGTTTTCCGTATAAAAACAAACTTGGTTTTGCAGCTCTTGAAAACCGTTCCTCTTAATATTAAAAAAAAAAAAAAGTGGTTGTAATTTAGTCATCAGTGAAAACGGAAAGCATTGTAAAAGTAATTTTAACATGCCATGCCAAATTCATGAAACCTGTATGCAGGTATGGGGTGGGACACACACGACACGAGACAGAATTTCACATTTGCTTGGGTTTTTTTTCCTTTATTCACAGACACTTATGTCAAACCTTTCACCACAGTATTGGAGCACTAACGAAGAGACAATTAAAAGACGTGAGCCTCCTGCTTGCTTCCTTCAGTAGCACTAGAAATTTTTCAGTCTCTCTGATAAATTCCCCAGGAAACTCACGGAATTTCTGACATTAGAACAGTCTTTGTTTCTTTTCTTTCAAGTAATTATTCCCCTCCCCTTTTTAGCCTGTCATTGCACCAAACCTCTGTTGTTTTATGGTTTTTTGTTTTAGATTAACAGGTCACCAAAGCATTTTTCTTGCTTGAGTGCCGGAAGCATACTGCTAACAGAGAGCAAAGTTACTGGATGTTCAACTGCGCCCGGGGCTTTGAGATAACATGGCAAATGCAACGAGCTGGGCTGGTACCCCCGAGACCTGGAGTTTTGCCAAGGGGTTAATATTGTTAAGTGTGTGCAGACAGATATATTGATCCATACCCTACCTTTTCGCTATATCTGCATCCGTTACCCAGTGTTCCAAAGTGCAGTGGTATGCGTCTGTGTTAAATGCTATGGTACATAAAAGATCTTCCTGTTACTCCTTTGATGACAGAAAATCAGTGTCACGAAGGAGCGCTGGTGAAAAATTATTTGCATAAAGCTTTGAAATCTTTATCCACTGACAAAAGCACTTTGTGTCACTCTATTTCATTCGCTCCGTTGTTTTTACTTTATCATTTGCTTGGAGAAAGCAAACTAAATTGAATTAGAATGTCTTTTTTTTCCCTGTTTAGCTGGCATGCTCGTAGTGAAATACAAATCTAACTGTGTTTTTTTTCTCTCTCTTTCTCTTTTCCTTTTCTCATTTGACCTGGATTTGTCTTTCGGTGGCTTTGATATCCCTGTGTGATCCTTTCTTCTTCATCACTTTAAAGGTAAGATCATTATTTCCTCAGTCAGTATTATGCATATATCAGAGGGACAGAAATACAACTTGAAAGCCATCTGGGGAAGAGGTTAGTAAGGAGGCAAAATAATTAGTGGCCATTTGGAGTGCAAGAAGTCCAATTAAGTACATTTTATATTTTGTCTTCACTAACCATTGGCTGCAAGTAGGGATGCTCTGAATACACAATATATAGATATATCATGTATATATATGTATATATATACAGATACACGTCTATCTGCTTGTTTGAATTACAATAGAGAGACGGGATGCCAATCAAGAACAGAATATGCAGTGATAGGTGTACAAAGCCAGGCAGGGACATTGTCTCTTCCCTGAAAGCTTGCAGTGTTTTCTTTCTATCGCTGTGTTACAAGTATGTCTTTGGTTTAGACTGCATTCTTCTGCCGCTCTCGGGAGGCTGCCAAGTCTGAGGTGAAATATCTCCAAGCCACTCCTTCCCGGAGCTTGCTGCCTTGTCATGCCTTTTCAGTACCTCCTGTTCCTCAGGAACCGGGACACTTAGGGATGAGAACCTTCTGCAGGAGGAATTTAGAAATGTGCAGATGTTGGGAGGCAGGGCTGTGTATTTTCTCACAATTTCGCTGAAGACAAGCAACAGAAACTCAACTAGGAAATTTGATTTTAATGAGCACATTTAATATGTAATCAGCAAGTGGCAAAGAGTGAAGTCCTGACGCTTCCCAGCTTGCACGGAGACAGTGCTGGTCTCTGACAGATCTGGAAGATGGTATTATTTTTCCAGACTTTATACTTTTCCCCCCTCTCAGAGGTCCGGCAGTATGTGCTGGAGTGTCTGGGTCACCTCTGCAGCCCTGCAGAGCCTGGCTCTGTTCCAGAGAGTGACTGACGGAGAGGCTTGGAGCCGGTCGCCTTGCGCCTCTCTCGACAATGGTAGGTTGCCTCCATTTACATAGTGACAGTGGAGTCACAGAAGACTCAATGAATTTAATTAGTAGGAACGGGAAAATGTGTGTACTCATTATGTAAAACATGTAAATTTAACCCTTGAAATGGAATTGTCAATGACTCACCACTGTGGCTGGATGCCAGCGCCAGAGGCAAAATTACAGAAACTGGAAGTGTGTCACAAGAAATTAAATCAACTACATTAAGGTTCCTGGGTTTTGTTGAGGAGGTGGCTGTTCATGCCCATTATAGACTACAAACTTGGTAGGAATATTGGGTTTTCTCCATTAAAAATGCGCTTTGCTTTGAAGCAGGTCATACATCTATAAGGAAGTTAATTATTAGAGACCAGAAAAACACAGAAGTAGGAGGAATGCTATACTGGATCTCTACCAAAGTGTGCGTCCTGAGTGAAAGGCCATGATAAACATTACACAATGTGTGGCCACCCTAGGAATACTCGAGGCTCTGATGGGTGTTGCCGTGCCAAAAATGGCAGCGAGGAAGGTTTTTACCTCCCCAGCCACCGCAAATGTTAATTCACAGACCCTCAGGCAAGTTACATGAGGCTGGATTATCGCTGTGGGATGCCCTGGGGTCTCACTCGGCCGCATTGTGGAGGATACGGAACAAAGAGTTTCGTGGTGAGCTTTAGACTATGGTTTTCAGTAAGAAGGGAAAGGGACTTAACCCTCAGGCTGTTGCTGACACTTCTGGATGCCATCCAGGAGCGGGCGTGTATAGTGGCAGCTCTTAGGATGGTGCACAAAAAAGGAATTTTCAAGGGTCTTTTTGAACCGCTGCCACTGTTGAAAAGCAAAAGAAAGATCTTTTAACGACTCTGAATATTACACCTGTCATGCGGTAAATGAACCTCAAAGGCTCTAATTTTTCCATCCTGTCCCAGGGGTTGACATGGCACCGTAGTGTAATCTGCATGGGACTGGGAGCCGAAGGGGGTGTCCTGGCATCTCCCCGTCCGAGGGGCCCAGGGGTCCGGTGGGGTGGCATGTGGCTGGTCCGGCTTCGCTCTCCAGTTCTGCAAATCTCTGTCTGAGAGAGAGCAAGGCTGGCCGGGCTGGGGGCGGCTATCAAAGGGCTAGTCCACTGAAATGGCATTTTGAAGAGGAAGAAGCGCTGCGGCACCGAAAGGCAGAGCTGTCTGGGAGAGGCGGCCGCCCCCAGTGGGAAACATGGCCTGTTGTCGTGGATCTTATTCCGTCCTTGAGGGTGGCCTCAGTTTATTTATTCGTTTAATCCAGTTTTCTTATTTTTTTTTTTATTTATTTAATAACTGCTGCTCTTACGCTTTCTCGTGCTCTCTAGGGGTCACTTGGTGTGTAATGTAGCTCTGCTTGGAGGCTCTTGCTTAGCCTGCAGTTTTCTCCAGGAACCTGGTGGCAGCACGCTGCTTCCAGAACGGGCCGTGGCTCCCAGACCTGCAGATAACAGTCTTTCCTTGACCCCCCCTTTCCAAATGTCACCGTCCAGGGATTTCCTGTGCGTACTCCAGAAAAATACGGCTAAATTCTTCTCAGAAACAGGGGGTGAGTGTTGATGTGAAGCCTGACTCCCGGCCCCCGCCGTCAGGGAAGCCCACCTCGCGGAGCAGGGAAGCCCACTGTGCAGAGCAGGTGGAACGGGCTGAAACCAAAGTGCCGAGAGCGCTTTTGCAGGGTAATTGATTTCATTCGGAGCCAAACTGCAGCCTCAACTGTCCGTTCCTGCCTGGCCATCCGCACCCCCAGCTCTTCCTACCTGCCTGTTTGACCTGGCAGCTCAAGGTGAGCAGGTTCTTAGCCAGGAATGACACGAGTAAGGTTTTTTTTTGTATTGTGATGCTGCTTTATTTTCCCCATTTTGCAGTCTGAAAGCCTGAGGCAGTTATTAGACAAGGCTGTTTAACTAGATCAGAGTCGAAGATTATTCCAGTCTCGGGTCACCATGTCAAGTGCTGCTGTTCGCAACAGTAGTTTGAAGGATTTAACTTCTTAATATCTCCAGTTACCTAGAGAACAAGCTGGGCTTGCAGCGGAGTAGTAATTGTAGGTATGTCTGTGATTTACACCACGCCTCAGCAGGAGTGGGGGAGTCCATCAAGGAAGTTTAACTGAGGAGTATAGAGAAATGGTCATGAGAAGATTCTTAGTGCTTTTTTAATACCTAGAAAAAGTTCCACGCCTCTTCCCAAGCCTGTCCCCACGCTCCAGCAGAGTCTCACAGGCTGTGTACGCTCTCCCTAGGCTTTCCATCCTCTCCTGCAAATTCTGCAAGGCAGCTCACCCACATCCTTCCTGCCGGCGCTCCTCTGCCCAGGGATTTTCCTTAATCCCTTTCTCTCGGTTTATCGTTGCTGCCATGGCAGAGCAGGGAAATGGTGCCTTCCTCCGTTAGCCCTGGCACGGGGGGTGTTGGTGGGAGGTAGGGGGATTAGGGCAGCCAGCCCTTCCGTCTGCAAATCAGGCAAGGCTTTTCCATAGCAGAGCAGGTTTGCTCTGGATGCAGCGGATTAAGGTAGCTGGGTGTTATTCTGAGGCCAAAGAGTCTGCCCCAGCCGAGATGACACATTTGAAAGTGAATCTCAAACTGTGTGAAAAGTACCAGAACTGACAGCAGTGGAGATCAGGGACAAGCAAAAATCATTTCCTGGGTGTTTTAGCTGACTCAAACACTGTAGGACTGACAGTTGTCGTCTTCTTGAATATTACTGGGCTTGGGCTTTATGTAGGAAGGAAAAAACAGCTGAAGAGGAAAACATGTTTGGGGAAAAAAGGTGAAAACCTCTCAAGCAGTTGAACAGTGAGGGCAGAGCACACTGAGGGCGAGGGAAAGGGACTTGCCCTGTGTCACAGCGCTCAGAGTCCAGACTTGTAGAGGGAGAATGGGCACTCTTCTCATTCCTATCACAAATCTTTGAAAAAGACATTTGTTTATGGAATGAAAGTCCTCTTTAAAAGTGAGACTACAATGGACTTTCTGAGACAGTTGCTTAGAGGACAGCTACACGCTGACCTCCCTACTCCCAGCCAGCCAAATTAAAACCATGGAAGCTGATGGCTGCAAAACCCTGAATAAACTGTGGGCTTCTGGGCTTCCCGGCTCGGAGCAGGACCGGCAGGTTTCCTCGGAAGGTCCCAGGGCTGTGCCTCCCCGCCGACTCCGGTGTGGAGAGTTGGGCATATCTCCCCCTCCATGGCTTTTGCTGAAGCTGCTGCTTGTGGTGGTTGTCCTGGGTATTTGCCCTCTGGACTGAAGCGGTGAATGACTTACACACAGGCCACTAACCATTAACTGCTTCCCATTACTGTTTTTCCAGTCTGGTTACAAGCGTGTAACCTAGAAGTAAAGTCACTGCCCCTCACTTGCCGTCCCACAGATCATTTTATACCCCAGGATTACTTGCATTCAGAATTTTGACTCCGTTTCCCAGACGTTCTTACAAAGACGGCTCTCGCTGTAACAGGAGCTGCCACCGCCAGTCTGCAAAGTCCTGTATTTGTCTATCTACTGACACTCATTAGTGGCTGCTGAATGATAATGAGGTTTTGTTCATTACCCTCCTCCACCTGATTTGAACTCCTGATCCAAATGCTGTAACATCTCATTTTCAGTCCTGAGCAATTTCAGGTCCTTGTTCCTCAGTGTAACAGAATATGAAATTTGTCCAGAATATCCCTGTCAGTATTTTCATCTGTATGGTTACTTCATTTACGCTCTTTTTGAGAAAGCCCGTGCGTTTGCTGCGATGGGATCAGTTTATGAACACTCTTTATATCCCACACAGGAGCATGAGGCTCATCCCAACAACACCTGAAGCTGCCCAGGGGATGTTAGTGGGATTTGCTGCTGGGATCCTCCCGCGTGAGCTGTACTGTAGGTCCACAACAGGGATCCACGTGGGAGCTGTGGCTCTATCATCTCCTGCAGCTTTGGGCGCAGCATTCACCCTCCTCAGTTCTGGTGCCCGCAGTTGGAGAAGGCGGTAAATAAATAGGGGAGGATTCATTGAAAAACTACATGGAAAAAAAAAAAATAAAAAAGACTGGAAACCAGGCCTCAAGAGGAAACGTGAAGATCACGTGTGTTGGGTTCAAGCTTAAGTGTAAAGGGCCATTCAGTTGCAGTCTAGAAAGGGAACAGCAAGCTGGCAGTAGGCTAACAGATAAAAGAAAGATGAAGCTAGACAAACTCAGACTAGAGATTGTAGAAAATCCACTGGGTTGTACTGGGTTAAGTGTCTCTGACAATTGTTAAATTGAAGTAAGATTATTTCAAGAATACACGCTGAATTCAAGGAAGACTTAAATCACAGAAGCCCGATGGCCCCTGTAATTCAGAAGTCAAAATTGCAATAGTCTTTTGTGGTTTTACTTGGCTGTGAATGACAGTGAGATGAATAAGTTCCCCATTTTGCTGAGATCTGGTCAGGAAATGAAAATCGGTGCATATCCTGCCACTCAATACCATGGCATTGACTTGCAACGTTATCTCCCCTTGTTTTCCGTGGCAGAAGGACTTTCCGCTTTGATTTGGGAGGATTCTTTGCTGACGCACGCACCGAGTATGAAAATACAAAAGTGAAGCTTTTTGTTTACAGCTGTGTCTGAGCTGCCAGTGTTTGCTGGCTTTAGCAGGCAGGAGGGATAGAAGAGTTGGGAGGTACATTTACTAAGTTAATGCCAGTGTCGTCTCAAAAGAGGAAGCCCACTGTAACATCCACCTCCTTCAGCTGAAGAATTTGGCACGAAGAAGAGGGCCTACAGTGTTTTGAAATGCAAGGAGGCTTCCAGTTTATCAATATAAAAGCTGGGAGTTACTGCTGCTTTATCTGAGCCAAAAAATACTCAGTGGAGTGTTATACCAGTAATCTCAGGCTGTACTTAATGCGCACCATAGCAAGGGTTAAATGAACTGGAAAGCTCATAGAAAAAAGCTTATACAGTGCGGGTTTTGTTTATACTGAAATGTTCCCATATGTTTCAGTTAATGCAGAACATAATTGGGTCTGCCTTGGGATGGAGACATTTTTCTTACACGATTTATCCATTAATCGGATGTGGGGGAGAGCCCGCTTCACCAGAAATAGCTTCCTTTCCGTTTTAACCAAAACCCCGCAGTTCAAAATCTCCTCCCTTCTCTCTTTGCCTTAGTGCGCTCGTTCTCCTCTCCAAAATGGTCTGCCTTTTTTTGTAGTGAAATAACCTGGTGGAACAGTTTCAAACATGAGGTAAAATAGTTCTGCCCTAAATTAGCTTCCAGTTAATGTATTTCCTGGCTCAATTTGCTGAGCGGCTCACATTGCACATGGATGTTCCTAAATTAGAAAATCGTACGTATAAAAGTTTTCTTGTGTTTTTCTGTGTATGTTGCTTCAAAGTCAGGATTTCTGGTTTTGATTTTAGTACCTCAAAGTAACAGGAATGAATTGTGCTTGACATTAATTACATCCTTCTGCTGCTTTATTATTATTAGAATAAACAAGCTACTGATTTGAGGGAGAGAAAAGTCCACAAGGTGTTTGAGGTCTTTATTTCCTTTTCCTTTGGTAAACTTCCAGTAATTTGGCTTGCCTAATTTGCTGCTGGAAACCTGCTGCTGGGAGTACTCATACCTGAGAGAGAATAAAATTAGTGAGCTGCAAGGAAAACTTCAGTAATGAGGTGAGAAGCAGGGAAAATTTGGCTTTGTCTGTTTGTTTGCTTTTTGTGTGTGAAATGTGCACAAAAAGCAGAAGGAATATTGATGGTCTGAAAGCGAGACGGCGAGCTGTGCGTGAAATGGGATGCTCGGTGATGTTTGGTGGTATAATGGGTCTGTTAGGCATTATGGGGTGTTTCAGCATCAGGTGGACGATGTAGCGTACACCTTCCATTGCCTTTCCGGACGGAGAGGGAACTCCTGTGGTGTTCACTGTGATCTGCACGGGTGCTGGGTCGGGGGACTTGGAGCAGCGCAATTGAGCACCGAATTATCATCTCAGGGAGGGCAACCCTGGTGCATCCTGGGGTCTTTCTTGTGGCTCTCCTATGTTAATTTAAGGGAATTGGAGCGAGTTTCTCTACACGCTACCGCTGATCCCCTGGAGCTTTATTGGCCCACAGCAGCCACCGACAGCCTGTAAACTAAAGCCAGCTTTTGTACCGTTGCCATTCACTCCTAGGCGTAAGGCAGATTTGGGATCAGTGGCATTCAGCAGCTGCCTCCAGCCCTTTCTTGACCCCTACGACACGTTACTTGATGGTAGCCATGGACGTGCCGTAGTGCCTGGAGGCAGAGCTGGTTGGTGATGGGTTGTGTTCCACACTGTACAAACACTTTATACCAAATGAGGGTCCCATAAGTAATTGTGTTCCGTGACTTCTTGAACCAGTGGGTTGTCAGTGCATCAAGACTAGTGCCCCTGTGGGAAAAGCCCCAGTTAGGTTTGGAGAGAGATTAATTGACTTCACCAGAGTCCAGCCCCAGAAGCAGCTGCCCTGGAAGAGGCTCTCTGAGGTCCTCCGTGTGTGTGCACACTCCTACCCATGCACACAGGTAAATGGATATTTTAGTGCAAAGTTGAGCTGTTCATATGGGAGGAGTTCAGTAACTTTAGAACATTTAAAAACAATGTAGTGTAATTAATTCAATCATTTTGGAAAGCTTCCTTTCCTCCTGTTAAGCATCATTCCTTACTGTATGGTTTCTGTAAGCCAAAATATTTCCCTGACTTCATATTCGCAAACTCTCTACATGCAGTGTTTTCATCTTTGCACCGCCATGTGGCTAGCCAAATGCCATTTTGGACAGAACTTGGTTATCGAGCTTAATTAACAATGGAACTATTTATGAGACACAAGACAAAGTTGAGTTGAATTGACATGCTTGTAATTACGGTGACTGTAGTGCAAACAGCTGTAAAAATGTACTCAAAACGTACCCCAAGCCAGCAGACATGACACAGAGTACACTCGGAGAGTGGATTTATTACTAAATTGATGCATTTTGTAGCCCTGTTTCAGAGGAGAGCCGCACTGTGAGCAGGACGGATCACAAGGAGCTCCTCTACTGCCAGGGGGCTCCTGGTGGAGGATCTTTGCATTTTGTCTCTGGCTATTTACTGTTCCTTCTCCTTTTAATTAGCACGATCCCCCCTTGCCTAGCAGTCCCAATTGCTTAAATCTGTCCCTGTCATTTTGTAGTCTGGTCCACTGCACCCATGTGCTTATGACCCCTTAGGGTCATCCAAAATTTATATCATAGGAAAGAAATTGCCAGCTAAGAGAAAGAGAAGTGTAACTGTGCAGGAGGCAGAGTGATAAATGAGATTCTGGGAGGAGGGAGTGAGAGGATATTAGTTTTTAACAGCTTCTAGAAATCCTAAAATAGACCAGAACTGGGCCACAACTAACAGAAGACATGACTGCTTGCTGATGAACAGAGGCATCACTGCTGTGAGAGAAGGAGGTTTGGCAGAGGACACCTCCTGCAGCTTTCGTGCAGTTAGTCGAGCGAATGACTTGGAGCGGGAAGGATCCAGGGTTCCACTGCCAGAGGACTTGGAGTTACGCAGAATGAGGTCAGCTTAATGTGGTGGAATTTTTCAGCTGGTCCGGTGGTTTTCCAGGGACTTGAGTCAAGTTTTCGGAATGCATGAATCTGGCAATTCATAAATCTTTTGGCTTTTATAACCTTCAGCCACAAACAGTGTAAAACCCGCTTTGCATGTGCATGTGGACAGGAGGGAATTCAGGGTCAGCGGATGCCACACAAATGGACTGAGAGAAGACTCTGGTCCTTTCATGGCAGAGCACTGACTGAAGTAAGGGCCTGAACTTTCTCCTAAGGTTTTTATTTTCTCCCTTTTAGCATCTTAGTGAATTAGCAAGGGAGAAGTGTTTAAGTTTCTTGGCTGCTACTGAACAGTTGAGAGTCCCCAGTGCTTTTGCTGAAGGCAGGGAGATCAGCAGAGTCCCAGGTGACAAACTGAGCACAGAAGGTTGACATTGTGATAATGGCAAATAAGACGTAATGCTGGGGGGAAAACAGTATTTGGCTCCCTAAACAAGGCTTGACAGTTACTTTTTTCACAAATTGTCCTTCCAAGGGATGTGGGTCACCCTGCTTCTGTCTAAGGTACGGGATACGTGTGTTTTGTGGCAATGCCTTATACCCTGATCCCACCGTCATGCTAACAAGGTACCTGCCTGGAGCAGCCCACAGCTCTCCTCTAGCCCATTGAAACCACAGCACAGGGGTGGCTGGGGCAGCCCTGGGTGTCATCAGGACAATCTGGGTATCCCACCTGGGTAGGACTTCCTGGATCCGGTGGTGTAGACTTAGCCTAAGAGAACTAGTGGGGGCACAGAAAGCAAAGTCGCTCCATCTGATAGTTTTCAAAAGCTTTTTCTTTGGACGTGAGTTGGGAAGGGTCCACACCTCCCCAGTAAAACATATCTGCCCTTTCTGCATGAAGGTGATATCACCACTGGGGTCCTACTTTTCCCTTTCTGAGAAAGGCCCAGCATTGAAACAGCGTGGACATACAAGTTCCTACTTTGCCTGGAGATTATTCTTCTAAATTAGGGTTTGGGCGCAAACGGCAGGATCGTGTGCAATTAGAATCATGGAATCACTTGGGTTGGAAGAGACCTTCAGGATCATCGAGTCCAACCATAACCTACATTTAATTGTTGTAATGTGGAATGGTGTAATGGTGTCTGTCTGCCCCTCTTCCACAGTCCTGCTGGTTTTCTTTACTGCTGTGCTCTTCTCGCTGTTGCTGCTCCAGCATGGGTTGCCAGCAGGCTGCAGTCCCTCAGGAGAGACCCTGCCCTGACCTGAGTCCTCCATGAGCCGCAGTCCACCAGGGGTGTCTCTGCTTCCAAGAGCATGTCTCCAGCCCTGTGTCCCCAGCAGTCTGTCCCTCCCCACGTCCTCTCAAGCTTCTCCCCACGTGTTTCCTCACGTGTCCTCTCCTAGCAGTTGTCATGCTTTCATAAGAGAGCGTTTGCTTTGTCTTCAAGGAAAGCATTTGGCAGGCAGGCAGGTGAAGTATGATCCAAAATCCCGAGGAGCCAGTGCAAATCTCTCCTTTGAGTTCAACGAGCTTTGGATCATACCATTATGGAATGAAAATCTGGCAGAGGAGTATATGGAGAAGTTGTGCCTTAAGAGTCAGGCAGAAAGATTTCCGCGAACCAACAGCGGCTGGAAGAGCTGAAGATGAGTGCAGCAGCCAAGCACAGGAAGGCAGACGGAGCGGGAGAGGTCAGCACTGGTGCCCGGAAAAATACTTGTAAGGACAGCGATTCTCCATGAGGCTACAGGGGTGTTCAGCATGTTAAAAGTGACAATTGACCTGAGGTCTTCAGCCTGCAACAAGGCCAAGTACGTTTGTAATTCATCCGTATTAATGGTAATCATTTGAAAAGTTCTTGTTTCTCACTTTGGAATTAATGCAGTTTTTTAAGTAAGACCTGTGAAAACCTTATCGACAGAAAGAAAAAGGAAAGGTAGAACTCTAGTAGATTCAGGTGTAGAAATAAACCTTTTGGATGATAACATATGCAGCTAACCTCACCCCGAATATTCACCAAAAAGAGGGTTAATTGTGTCATTTGCAGCCAGAACATCCCCTCCTGCACAAACCGGTTTTAAAAAAGTCTAATATTTTTCGTTTTACCTCTTCAAAAGGGAAGCCCTTTGTTTTACAACCAGATTGACCGGATGGTGAACTCAAGGCTGATATATTCAATACTCTTAAGTAATTTTGCAAATTTAATCTAACAAATTTAATCAAGTTTAAACTTAACAACTGATCTCAAGCTCCTCTTTTCTTGTCTTCCTTCCTTGTCCTCCCTGTCCTGTCATCTGGATCATTCTGAGTTTTCTCCCAGAATATTTTGCTACTCCTTAAGGATTAGACAGATGAGAATCGGTGTTTAAAGAAAATTCGTGTATTCACTGGGGATGAATAAAAGTGCAGATGGAGCTATCTGTTGTCAAGGATAACCGGTAACTTTCTGATGAAGGGAAAGGGTAGTAAAAGGTATTGAAGCTTCTTTGGGTGAAAAAATTGGAATGTGATTCATAAATCTGCCATCTGCCATCTTCAGTACCCAATTGCAAGACTCATAGCAGCCTTTACAGGCTCTTAGATGGTGAGACTGATACAAGGCACATGTCTCTCTGTACGCGACTGTTGGCACCCAATTTCTCTACGTGCCATCAGGAGCCTCATCCGTGGAGTTTTGTGTGTGCATGGTATTAATGGCATTTTGCTCGTAGATGCAACTAATCTCCCTTGTCCCTGAGACTGAGTATGCTAGAAAGAGAAAACCCCACTCAGAATTTCAAGTAATGAAATTACATGTCCTCACAAAACATAATCCCGTTATTTTCCGAGTCACATGCGCAGCACAGGTATTGCCTGAAATATGTTTGGGCTTTGCTGTAAGTAACTTCAGCTCAGGTTGAATTCCAGGTCCCATTCAGGAAAGCTATCTCGTATTGTAATGGACTTAAACAGGGGCTTTTTTGACTTTGGGAGCAGTATTAAGGATTGTCCTAGAAACTATGGCAATAAGGGGAATCTTCCCATGTATTTGAAACACAGTTATAATATCATACAATCATAGAATTGTCTGTGTTGGAAGGGACCTTTAATATTGTCCAGTCCAGCCGTTAACACTGCTAAATTACCATTAAACCATGTCCCTCAGCACCTTGTGTGCCCGTCTTTTAAGGGAAGTGGACTCAACCACCTCCCTGGGCAGCCTGTTCCAATGCTTGACAACCCTTTCGGTGCAGAAATTTTTCCTAATATCCAACCTAAACCTCCTCTGGCACAACTTGAGGCCATTTCTTCTTGTCCTATTGCTTGTTACTTGGGAAAAGAGACCGACCCTCACCTCAATACGCCCTCCTTTCAAGCAGTTGTAGAGAGCGAGAAGGTCTCCCCTCAGCCGCCTCTTCTCCAGGCTGAACAACCCCAGGTCCCTCAGCTGCTCCTCACAAGACTTGAGCTCCAGACCCCTCCCCGGCTCCGTTGTCCTTCTCTGGACACGCTCCAGCACCTCAAGGTCTTTCTTGGAGTGAGGGGCCCAAAACGGCCCACAGCATTCGAGGTGGGGCCTCACCAGCGCCAGGTGCAGGGGGACGATCACTGCCCTAGTCCTGCTGGCCACACTCTTCCTGATGCAAGCCAGGATGCTGTTGCCCTTCCTGGCCACCTGGGCACCCTGCTGGCTCATGTTCAGCCATGTATGATACATCTTCCCATATATAACAAGAAAAAATGTGAGATCCTCAGAGTGAGGATCTGAGACTGCGTTAAGTTCTGATTATGAGACAGAAACATGTCCAGACTCCCATGTCTAGGGCTGAGTTAGTAGCAAATAGTTTTAGAATTGAAAGTTGGTGTTGAGTGTTTCCAGACCAGTGCAATTTCCCCTCCTCCTCCCTATCTTTTCCTCTTGTTTTCTTCTTGCTTTTGGTTACGCTTACAGTTTTTCTGACTAATCCTGTCTCTGTGTCCTGGTTCACCAGAGGGCTGGCTGGTGACTCATGGAAGAGCATCTCTCTCCAGCCCCTGCAGGAGCTCTCACCTCCGTGCCCTCAGCTGGGAGGTACTGCCAGGCTAGCGCTCAAACAGGGAACATACTGAAGCCGTGATGATTTTGATACTTGCATTAGTCTTGGCTTTCAAATTTTTGTCAAGGGAAGTCATCTGCCTTATATATTGGCTTTTAAAGCAAAATAAAATATATCTCTCTAGTCCTTCGGTGACAAAGAAGAAATAAAGCTGAGTGGGACGTTTCACTGCCGGTGTAGCCAGACCTCCACCGACTTCGTCTGAACGAAGAGACACAGGCAGGGGGAGACTGTTCCTGCTCCTGTGCGGGTTCTCAGGGCTTCCTTAGCCGTGTGGGAAGATGCCGGGCACTTCAGTTACATTTGCAGACAGTGAGGAAGTGATGTTTGTGTGGCACGAATAGCTAGAGTCTAAATCTGCCAGTTTCCAGCTGAATTACAGCTCTTCCGGAATGGTGCGACTTCCCAGAGGCGCGGAGGGAGAGCGGACGCTTCCACAGTGCAGAGCTCTCTGCCATGGAGTGTCACCAAGATCTCACCAAATCCTGAAATGGGTCCTGAAAACGTCTGCCTGACAGTTCAGACACAGGCGTAGCTGTCTGTCTGAAAGGTCAGCTCTGTCCTTTGATGTTTCTTGCGCATGATGATGGGGGACTGCGCAGGAAAGACAGGAAAGATTCCAACTGTCAGAATTATTTAAAAGATCTCTTGAGAAGGAAGGCCATTATCCAGAGGAGGTGAGGTTTGTCTTGCAGAATGGAGGAGACCAAAACCAGGCATAGCATGCCGAGGGAGAGGAAGACTTCAGAAGGATAGATGCGTGTCGGACACAACAATAAACAGAAATTCCCAGTTATCTTTAATTAAGCCTCTTCCTGTCTAGTCACAGGGAAATAGGTCCCATGGCAATAACAGAAAGGAAGCCAGGGCCTCCACTGTTAATTTAGTGCCTTCCTGGGGCAGATGGAGAAGACTGTTGTGCATCTGCCCTGCTAACAGGCTTCATCCCAGCAAGAGGTTCTGGCTCTTCCCAGCCCCTCCAGAAGTGCTCTGAAGCCTCGTCCCACATCCAGAGGCCCTGGAGCATCCTCTGAGCAGAGAGACCCGGAGATCTGGGGACGCGGCTTGGCAGGACGGGACTTGGGAGAAGTGTCTGCTCAGCCCCAGCTGGTACCTGCTCCCAAACAGCTGTCAAGCAGCGATGGAAAAACCACGCAGCGTCTGTTTTCCAGAGGAGAGCCGCGCTCGTGAGCCGCCGCGCGCAAGGGCTAAAATCTCCTGGTTAAAACATATGTTGCCAGAAATGAGCAAAACCTAGAGTAAACAGTTTACACAGAGGTGAGGCATCTGCTGATTGCTGATATACACAGGCAAAATGAGTCTCTGTTTGAATATGGCCTCGTTTTGCCCTTGCCTGCCTTTTTTTATGTAGTGCAATAACTGACTCTTCGGCAAGGCAGAAGGCTCCACTACTTACGTTTCCGCAGTGCATTTTCTCTCCCAAACAATGTTTGCTGCCCCAAGAGCCTAATTAGCACCTAAGAGATGTTAACAGCCAGATCATTGAAACTTCCAAAAGGTTTTGATCAAATACAAGCAAGATGTAGTTTGTATTTTGCTGCCCTGTATTCCAGGAGCAGCTGGTCTCCTGAGGTAGTAAAGTGCGGACTAAGTTAATGAATTTAAATATGCTTCTGTTAGATCTTTTAATCATGAATGTAATTGCATATGGTAGTCTTTTTAATTTTGAAATATAGAGTATGTGATTGGATTTTTTTTTTTTTTTTTTTTTCCTTTTTCTTTTTCAAATCTATTGCCACCGCTCCTCCCTTCAGGGAATTCTCCAGAAGGAAGACCTTGTCTTCCCGGAGCGAACATTGTGAAATTTTACTGCACTGATTCTTTCAATAATAATTTTCTGTATTAGCCATCCCCTTTCTGTCCCTACAACTGCTTCTGCCTTTGTTATGTCTGGCGTAAGGAGGATACACGTGTAGTAACAGGTACACCCAGCCCGAGTGGGGAGTGGTAGGCATTTACCTTTGGTTTTCTCCGTCTCCGATACATGCCTTTCATGCCAGCTCTGGCACTTGTCTCTGGGCTGACTGGAATAACAGGATGCACGACAAGCATCAGCCCAGCTTCTCAGAAAGCCTCACGAGGGGTACACGAACCCCAATACCTGTGTCCCACAGTCGACCGAGAGCTGTAGCTTTTCTGCATTTGAGCTAATTATTAATAAAAAACCATCAACAGGCTAAACAAACAGAAGCAAACAAAGGAAGCAGTGCTGGCAGTTCCAGTGATGGTAAAAGCTTTCCAGATCTCTTGCTTTTGTACACACCCTCTCTTTGGGATGAAAAAAATGAAATATGCCGAGCTGAGATCCCACAGAGCAGTCAAAGAAACGGATTGCAACGACCCTGCTCCCCTCCAGCTCCCATTGGCAAAATACTCAAAAGAAAAGATAAATTCTTGTGTGAAGACACAGTCAGAGGATGGAATGACTGAGGGCTGTGGGATACGGAGCCTCACGTAGCCAGATCACCAGCTCTCATCCATCCCCGGTTGGTAG
This sequence comes from Chionis minor, assembly GCA_013398295.1. Taxonomy (NCBI): domain Eukaryota; kingdom Metazoa; phylum Chordata; class Aves; order Charadriiformes; family Chionidae; genus Chionis; species Chionis minor. The sequence continues at coordinate 1,036,270 of VZSF01004963.1, forward strand.
TGGCCGAAAGCCCCTCCAGGCTCAGCAGTTTGCCGGTCTGTCCGAAAGAATTCATGGCCTCAGCCCAGCAGATCCCAGTGGGCAGAGACTTATCACAGCATGCTCTAGGGATGTAGGTTGCCACATTCTTATTTCAAAATTTACCAAACACAAGAAACTTTCTCTCTGTGATAATTGTTTTGACAGAGAGACTAAGCACATGCCTGCATTCAAAATGTGATTATTTCAGTAGAGCTGTGCTGATAAAGCCCTTTTTGGAAGAGAACTCCCACTGGCAGGCATTCCTCTGCCTGTATCACTTAACCCATTTCCCTGGACACAATAAGCTATACCCACAGCTCTATATACAGCTACCCACAACTTTTTGCTGGCATTGCTATTTGGCTGACGATGTTCTTTTAGTATTTACGTCTCACAGGGCAGCTATGCCAGCAAAACTTTACCACGTAACCTAAGCCTAGGAGGGAGAAAACTCCTGTGTAAATTTTCTGGAGGTGATGTTTCGTAGCCAAGCCTGAGGCAGAAACTTAAGCAAAACGCTCTATAGGTACGGAATTGTGATCCCTCAACGCAAGCCCCAGCGCTCCAGGGTTGTGTGTGCCACATCACACTTCCTCTGCGGTGGTTGTGTAAGCCATGAGTATATGCCATTAAATGGGAAATGTAAATCCCAGCGGCGAGTACCGTCGGTCCCTCCGGAAGGGACGCGGTGTGTGTAGAGAACTGCCTTGGCAGGACGCGCTCGTGCCGACCCTTCACGCTCGGTCCCCAGTTGTGGTGAGTTCCGCGTGGCGTGGGGCGCTGCCGGGTGGCACGCTGGCATCGCCGCCTCCAGCCCCGGCAGGGAAAGGGAAATATGCACAATTAACCGCTTCCCATCGTCGGCCTCCCCCACCAACCCAATTAAACGAAATTGCACTTGTGGCCTTAATACATGAGACATAACAAATCCCGTGAGAAGGGAGGAAAAATACTGCCATAAGGAGAGCTTCCCCTCTCCGGCGGAGCGAGCGGCGGCGCTGCCAGCTGCAGGTGACATCCAGCAGCGGGCAGGTGCCATCTAGTGGGAGCTGGGCTGGGGCTGGGGGAGAGCTGGCTTCTCCCTTTGCGCTGGGATGTTGGGGTATTCCCAGGTTTCAACAGCAGCAGGAGGAATAGTCCCACTGCGCGCTAGCTTTGGAGAGATGCAAAGGGTTTCGCTGAGTTGAAAGCAGCACTTTGGGGAATCGCAGCGCACACTTCGAAGCACGGAATTAGACTTATCTGCAGTAGAGCTGTAGAGCAGCTTGGTTGCCTTTCAGCCAGCTAGGACACCTCCAGAGTCCTTCAAGCGGAAGGTGAGGCAATAATAACATCGGCTTGTATTTTTTTCTTTAAAAAAAAGTCTCAAGGATTTATTCATCAAAAAGCTGCTTTTCCAAATCCCATTTCAACACACTGCCGCTTTTCTGGTAGTTGTAAGTGCTCCTGCTAGCCACAGGGCAAGGGATCTCATTTACCAGCCTGAGAAGCAGAAGAGCCCGTGGTTTGTTATGGTGTGATACCCCTTCTTCACAGTCCAGGGGTGCCATCCCTGTGAAATACCCGCTTGGCATTTCATTGGACCTTAAATTCCCTCAGATTTGCTAACTCTTTCAGCCTCATAACGTATTCATCTGGGGGATCACCCAACAGAGGAATCCTGTGGTTGTTAAAAGTTCTGAAGACTCAGCTGTCCCTCTGAAGACCCAAACCACGAGTCTGAATTGTGATTCCTGCGAGCACAGCTAAGAGGAAACGAGGATTCCTGTAATTAGAAATCGCTTTGCTATTCCTTGCGCCTCTCTCGGCGGCGCCTGGGACAGGTCAGTGTCAGCGACAGGATGCTGGCTGGCCTAGAGGCGTCGGTGATGGATTCGGAGCAGACTTTTCCAGCGCTGCTCACCTAATGAATTTTGCAGTCTTTGTTAGCTTCCTCGGTATGGTGATTCACTTCGGAGAGAAATTGTCTCTGTGACCTAGAGCATCACTTTGACAATTCCTGTTGGATATTTCTGGATGCCTGCTTTAAACGGAACTGCGGCTGCTGGGGCTGGCAGAGAGTACGAGCGCTGTTTGGTGTGAAATACCTGCACCTTGTACTGTGCCTGTTACATCTTTTCCTTCTCTTTCAGAAACGGTATTAACAAAAGTGTTAATTGCAGGCCAGCTCATGCTGTGTTGTTTTCAGGCTCAAGCAAAAGAAGTCGAAACCAAGAATTAACCTACTGTTTCCAGATCAGTAACTTGTGAAAAAATGAGTAATGATGCCCTTGAAGGCTCCGGTGGTGCTGGGAGGAAGGGCTGGTGTTGCTAACAGGAACAGGATAATGGATAGCACCCTCTTCCTCGGGCTGCAGCCCTTCCCGCCTGCCTCGGCCCCGCGTCGGCGGAGATTTTGAGGGCAAACTCGAAGGGTTTCCTCAGGTCTGACTCCGGATGCCGTGCCACGCGCAGAATGCTTAACGCTGGCATGGCCTGTGCGAGACCGGTTGCTTTTCGCTCCCTACCCTTTGATGGATGTGTTGCAAACGGCTTGTAGTAATGTCTTGATTTCCCAGGAAATAATGTGTTTTAGACAGAAGCCAGGCATCTTGTTATTCCTGCCAGCTGGCAAGGGGGGGAGCCTGTATGCATATAGATTTTTGGTGTTTAATAATTGAACCTGGCTATATCAAGGTTGGCAGTGTGTCTTTCAGCGTTAAAGACAGGGCATTGTTACAGGAAAATGGGATGTTTTCCTGCGCTGAAGGCAGATTTTCCTTCCCCAGCTAATCCTGGTGTCTGCAGCTGCTGTCTAGATATCACCTCCTAAAAGGCAGGGAATGAACTTCTGAACATCTGTAACAGCTACATTAAGTGGCGTGGTTTATTGTAGAATTATGGATGATGATGGCTGGATTACTAAATTGTAAATCAATCAAAGGCATTCTGATGATATTCTAAACCATGAGAGAGAGACTCATGCAGGAGGAGACAGTGATTTATTGCACCAACTGGTAACACGTCCATCCCCAGTCATTTTTATTTATCATTATTTTGAAAAGATTTCAACCCTTCATAAAAGCAAATAAAAAAAAGAAATCTGTAATGATGATAAAGTTTTGCTGTAATGAAAATTGACACTGTCGCAGTGTGATTTCTGGTGATAGGAAAGTGGAAAATAAGGAACTTGAGATACACAAACTTCACAATAAATTAGTTGAACAATTGCCTTTGTTTAATTGTCTTTTACAAGCAAATGAAGGGAGCTTTTTCCTTTTTATTCTTAAATCTATTCCTTTGAAAGTGTCTCACTATCTGTAGTTTTAAACCATTGGTACCCAGGATTTTGACTGCTTAGCAAGTCATCCATTTCCAAGGCATTAGCAACACAGACAGGATTTATTTCAATCTCTGCAGTTGATTCTTTGATCCGGGGCTTGCTTAAGTGCATTCCAGTGCAATTAATTAGAAAAACAGTATAAGGCAGTGGCAATTCCAAGTGATCTTAAATGTAAAAGTGACTGATTAGTAGCTCGGCTTTCTTGAGGATTATCTATTTGTGGCTTGACAGCATCTGCTATTCCTGAGCAGGGGAGAGTCGGTTCGTTGACAAGAGGGAGCTTTGGTGCTCTTTGTCAGCCACTAATATGACTATTTGCAAGAAAAGAAGCAGCGTGGGAACCTCTCCCGGTACTAATTTTAACTGGGAACTGGGTGAATGGAGTGAGGACCAGTCACCGATCTCACGCCGTGGGGCGGACGGCGGTACATAGCTCACGTTGATGTGCTTCGCCGGGCAGTGGTCGGTCCCTTTCGCTGGCAGAGGAGCTCTTTGGAAGCCAGTCCTGGTGACGGCTTGGGCGGCTGCTTCCAGCAATGGGTTGTGCTGCTCTTTGTGGGTTTTTTTCTTCCTTGGAATGGCTTGTTCCTTGATACACCCTGGCTGGTTGAAAGTTATGTTTACCTGTGTGTCCAGGACGCGTCAATCTAGTTTCAAAATTCTGTGCATCTCGATTCTGTTTCCCGAGTCTTCCCACTCTGATCAATAAGAGTAGCCATCCATCAGTTTTTGATTGGAACAAGATTGATCCGCAAGCAACTCCCGGGTGCCTGTGTTGCAGTTGCAGCTGCCTGACACAAATATTGCATCCCTTTGGGCTGAGGCAGGCGGTTGCCGAGGAATTCAATTGTCCTGCATAAGCGATCAATATCTGCTCCTCCGACTGCTCTTGCTCCCTTAATCTTCCTGTATGGTTTCTTTATAATTTAATCTTCTTCAAGGAGACATACTTCCTGTCTATCATGCTGTTACATGTTTCTTGAATATTCCTTGAGTCTCGCTGCCAGTGGAGCTCCTGTGATTCACAGGAGAAGCTGGCTTACAGTTCAAAAGAAAATGCAAATTCCAGCCTATCTCCTTTGTTTGCAGCTGATTCAGATAAACACCTTTGCATATTGCACAGTTAATTCTGCATTGTCTTTGCGCTATTTCAACTTGCTTCTGGGTTTTTTTTCTTTTTTCTGTGTGGCAATATCCCGATCGTTCTTTCTTCTGTGTCCTGATGTGTGCAGGTATCAGAAATCCTGCTTTATTAGGTCAAATGTGCGCTTGCTTTATTCATTGTATCCATCTTGACACCTGGGGAGGCTGAATCCCTGCCATTCTCTCTCTTCCCAGGGCAAAGACATTGCGAAGCTGTGCAGATTTCCGTGCAGAACCAGGGCATCTCTGTCCCGATGACAACAGGGAGACTTAAATAATTATTTAAGTTCAGCCTCCCTGCTAACATGGCAGCCTGCACTGGCAGGGTATTAGGGGGCAGAACTTGCCCCCTGGAGCTAGAATGAGACCCCAGATGTCTAGTGATAGGGTGAAAACTGCTATCTTGCGCTACCTATCCAGTGCAAATTGGTCTCTGACACAGAGATGAAAAGCTCAGTGTCTCATTGCCAATGTCTCATTACTCTTCAGGGGTTGATTTGTTTCTTGCTTGATTCTAATGTGTCTAACATACAGGGAGAAACTCCCAAAAATAGCGGGTACGGTACCCTGCTAGCAAATATTTTATAGTAAATCTGGCTGTAATGTGTTACTAAAATCTGTATTTTGTGTAACACTAAAATCAATAAAAATGAAAGCCTCTGCGAAGGAGCCAGTAAGTGAAGGGAGTGAAGATTTTTCTTATGGAGAATGGCAGTGTTTTTTCATCCTGAAATGTCCTACCTTGGTGACAGCAGGGGCAATAACACAAGGAAAAGAATGCAAAGGATAAGTATGGGTTGCGGTCCACGTTTCTACCGTCTGGCCTCCACCAGCACTGATGTAATCCTTCTGGCAGTGAAACTTTCCGTTGCAGTCCCTCAGCGTTCAGATGTGCTATTGAGTAGTGGGTTCACTAAGGTCACTTCGGAATCACAACAAACCTCCTGAAACTTGGGAAAGGTAATAAATCAAAGGTATTTGATTTGTAACTTGCCGTCATTTTTGGTGCCTTGCTTCAGCAGAAGACAGCAGTCAACAATTCCTAAGCACTTGATATGAGGAAGGTCATGATGGCAAAAGAAAGCACTTGTTTATAAACGGTGCAAGTAACATAAGCTTTTAATGGGTCCTAGAGGAGTCCAAGGCTCCAGAGGGCTCTGGAATGCCTTCCTCTCCGCCCCCATCTGCTCCCCTCATCCTGACCCCCACTTTTTTTTTTTTCCCCAAGCCTTTGGCCAATTTTCATCACATCTGTCATTTTGAAAAATGAACTGGCGGTTCGCTCCTAAGGTTCATAACATGTCGCGTATCTTTTTTTAGATTAACTTGTTTGCAAGAGACAGTGCGACAGGAAATTCTTGTGCTTACACAGCAGCTCGATTTTCTTGAAAAGCAGAGATGTTGTTAAAACTCATAGTCTGTGTCTATTCTGCTAATTGGATATAAAACAGTCGTGAGGCGTGAGGGTGATAGGACCATACCTGTTTCCCAGGTAGAAGCCTATTAGTGGTACGTTGCTAACAAATCAGAACCGGGGCTGAGTGTGTACCGCCGTGTTAGGAATACAGCCAGTATCGGTACTCCCAACACTGAGATCTAAGGTAAAACCTACCCTCATTTCACTTATGGAGATGATGATCTGGAAAGTGTCCCATTTCTGATGCTTTTGGAGGAGTTAATACCCAACCATACCTTTCTTGGTGCTGCTTTTGATTCCAGACATAAAATGCTCCCTTGTATTACTGTTTGTGTCTCATCAGTACGGAACAGTCTGTATCGTACCGCCACTCCCAAGGCAGGTTTCAAGGCTTACATGTGTCCTCACAGCTTTTTAACAACCTGCGGTTTCACCCACCTGCCCTTGGGGCTGACTTACGTCCTTTGTACCTCCTCTCTGGCTCTGCAGCCTTTGCCAGTATAATTCAGGAAGAATATCTATGTAAAAGGAAAATATACATAATAGCATTCCAACTATTGCATTGGAGACCTACCTGTCTTTGTAGGACAACTTTAACTAGAGCCATCTCACACGGAGCTGTTGCTGTGCTGCAGCCACCGTGTGTGTGGAGGCACGTGCAGACGCACAGCGTTACCGCTCCCGCAGATTCCAAAATCTGGATTGCTGCAGGGTGTCCGGATGGAGCACACAGATGGATCTTTTCCTTGGTTTCATGTCTGCAGGTTTCTTCACCGTTGCGCTGGAGAAGGGCCTTGCAACTGTGTTGGACTCTACCTGGTGTTTTTAAAGCTGTGACTCAGAGCCCGTGCGTGTCTTGGGAACGCCAAAAGGGAAGCTTTTGTTTAAAGTTGTTCTGAGCGCATGGAGGGCTGGTTGTTCCTCTGCTGAAACGCCGGAGCTGCTGCTTGCTCTTTTTTGTCTCCTTCTTCACTGTCAGCTTCTGTTGTCTTTTCTGCTGCCTTTGCAGGAAAGATGTGTTTTGTTTGGTACACACAGGTACGCACACGCACGGGCTTCACGCTCCCTGGCTGGCACTGCAGCGTGACCGTTCATGGTGTGATGAAAGGCTGCATCACCAGCGCTGTGAAGCGTTCATCCTCCACGTCTTAGGAAATACACAGGGGTAAAAAGAGGTGTGGCATGCCTACTCACAGTTAAAGTATTTTTTTTTTTGATTCGGGGTTAAACAGTACTGCTATTTTTAAGGGTAGACTTAGTGAACATAACACAGTTTAATTCCTGCTAAAAGACAGAAATATGTAATAGTCTCTGACTCTACAGCCATTTATATCCAAAAGACCAGACCTAAGTAATCTCAGGTTCATTTACACTCTGAGATCTGGTACAGATCTACTCATGCCCTCAGCCAGTATTGTGGCTGCTGGAATTAGAGCTGACTCTGTTTTTACATTTTTGATAATCTTCTTCCTCAAGAGGGAATGGAATGGAATGGAATGGAATGGAATGGAATGGAATGGAATGGAATGGAATGGAATGGAACAGTTGGAAGGGACCTACAGTGATCACCTAATGCAGTCCNTGTGGCTGCTGGAATTAGAGCTGACTCTGTTTTTACATTTTAGGGAATGGAATGGAATGGAATGGAATGGAATGGAATGGAATGGAATGGAATGGAATGGAATGGAACAGTTGGAAGGGACCTACAGTGATCACCTAATGCAGTCCACAGACTCCAGAATCTGCTTTGAAACCCCTTTCCTGGGAATGGAGGAATAGATGTTTTTATTAAAGTGCATTTAAGCTACCCTGGAAGAACAGCCCTTCTTACTGCCCCAATGCCTTAACAGGAGCTGGGGTGCAGAGCAATTATTAGTGGTTCCTTGGAGATGGTGCGACACATGAGGCTCCACTTCGATGTGCCCGAGATCAGGATAAGCAAGCCAGCGGTTTCTGGAGCATCTGCACACGGCCAGGCATTCATATAGCAGCTTTTTGTTTAAACATTCTCAAAACTACAGCCAAATTTTGAAAGACAAGTCCCCACAACTCTGCTTCCTTTTCAAGAAGGAGTAGCTGGACTGAACCCCCCAGTTTTACCTGCTGAAACCCGCCCTCGCGTATTTAGAAACCTGTGCCGTGGATTGCATCCCGCCAAGGGAGTCTGTGAGAGGGGTTTTTTGCATTTGGAAGAAAAGCATGTCAAATTTCTGTAGTACTAGAATATTCTCTTCTGCCTTCAACTCCCAAAGCAGCCTGAGACGTGTCGGCGGGGGTTCGCTCCCAGGGGGCTGCCCGTGGCATTGCTGCACCGGGAATTGGCCCTGGGAAGAGTCCCGGAGTGGAGGTTTGGAGGGTGAGCAGAGCTTGTGTCATGGCTGGTTGTTACGTTTCAAAACACCCTATCTTTTAACGCAGCGGAGTCCCAAGAGCAGAGACCATCAGGCAAAACAAACACAACTGTGCAAAACAAACCCGGTTACCAAAGCAAGCACTGGCTCGCTGTGAAGACACCCCCCCTTTACTGGAAAAGAAAACCATTGATGTAGGTGTTTACCCAGTCTGAGTACCGGGGGCTTGGCTTTGTTACTAAGTTTCTTGGCTTTCGGTGTTTTGTGTGGCAACCTTTATTTAAACATAGGGGACAGAAGAGACTTGTTTATTTATTTGTTTGTTTGGGGGTTTTTTTCTTTTTCTACGACTTTTAAAGGGCTGAAGAGTTTATTGTGTGCGAAAAGCAGGAAGAGTCTAAATGAACACCAGATGAGAGGAAACAGACTGAGGAAAATTAGGGCTGTTTGCTACCAAAGGAAGTAATCATTGTACGTATATTAAATTCCAGTCTCTAACTGAGAGTGTGGTTTGCTATGCAAGAACTCTTGACTGTAGAGTGAAAAAAAAAAAAGGAAATAAGTGGTGTCTTCCCAAGTTTGGGCTGTGAAAGTGGTAAGCAGGGGTTTGGTGTGCTGGTGGTAAATAAGGCAGGAGACAACTTTTAATGAAGCAAGTGCTGAGGTTAGCCAGAACGTTCTGCACCCCAGTGTCTCCCACCATAGCGGAAGGTCACTTTGTGGCTCTGTGCAGAAGGGTAAAAGAGATTTTCAGACGTCTGTTATTTACAGGTAACATTTAGTATGTCTTTCTAATGAGAATATAAATTCCTTATAAACATCCATCTGCCACATTCTCAGCTCATCCATCATTAGAGACACCTGACTCACCTTTACTTATTATCGACCTGGAAGTGATGGCTGGAACTGGTCCTGGAGGGTGCACTCTCCATTTTCAGTGGAGATAACCCCTACCTAATAATGCCCTTAATTGTCTGTGCAAGGTGAGGGTTTCAGTGATCGCAGTAGGGCTGCTGACTGCTCCCCTCCTTCTTTCCCTGGTCCCTGCAGACTAACAGCAGGGTAGATGCACGTTTTCATTTCGCTGCTGGGAGGCAGAATCACTGGTTGTCCCAGTGATAAACTATTTACAGAGAGCGACGGTATGAATCGAATCAGGACCCTCTCAAATGATTTGAGAGAGTGCGTAATACGTGGGCTTGGCTTACGTATGCCTTAAATCAGCTGCAAATTTGACATTACTACTTCTTTTAAACAAAACAGAGTGTTTCTCATTCCTGCAAGCTGGCAGACACCCTGTTCAGTTCAGTTAATCCAGCAAGGACATGGAACGATTATTTTTTCTTTTACTTTTTTTTTTTCTTTAGCAGTGGAAAAATTGTAGCCTGGGGGCACGTTGCTTTGACAGATTGGGGTTATATGGTTGAAGCTGACCTATGCAGCTTCCTTCCCCTTCCCCCTCTAGGCAGGCGGGATGAAGCGCGTATGATTGGAAGTGGCTATCCTTATTTTGCTCTTTATCTGATGGAAGGCCACCACAGTAGTCAAGAAGGACTGGTTATAGATTTAGCTTTTCCTGTGAGGGATGCTTGAAACCTCAGTGAATAACCTGTAGAAATAAAAAATAAGATATTTGGGCTGTGTGGGAGGGAAGCATTTAATCATAGGGAAGAATAGGGGATTGCACAGTCAAATAAGCAGTTCTTGGCAGATTGTAGAGACCAGCAGTGGGAAGTAAGAAGGGTGTATTGAATAGTAGTGTAGGAAAGCATAAATGGAAATGAACCGAAGAGAGATAACAGCATTGTACTTAGAATCTGACACTTTATCAGAATTATGTTGACTGGTTATTAGCAGAAGAGAAGGAATTGTTTTTTTAGAGGAAGAAGGGTTTCATTTCCCCTTCATTAGCTGAGGAACCTGCTGACAGGAATTAAGGCAGAATATTACTCAATGGGGGCTTCAGCCACTCCCTCGTGTCTGCGAGCAAGGGTTATTTGTAACCCAGATCTGTTCCGCACTGCATTTGCAGCACGGCCCTGCAAAAAAAAAAAAAAAAAAAAAAAAAAAAACCAAAAAGCTCTGCTGGCAAAACCAAGGCTGCTTTGTGCTGCTATGTGAGAATGGGACGGAGAGGTCCGGGGTGGGAATCCTGTAGGGCAACAGTGCCCCTGACGCCTGTGTCATGAAAATATGCCTCAAGTTAACTATTGTCCTCTGACCTCAATCCATGCTGAAACAGGGGCTTTGCATAATCATTGAAGGAGACGGTTCCTGCTCCAAAAGATGTTATGTTTTGAATAGCCAAAATAGACAAAGGAGACATTGTCAGCCCTTCACACGTGGGAAACGGAGGCAGAGAGATTTGTCTGGGGCACATAGGCTAATTTTGATGGAAGGGGTACTTAGACGCAAGTTTCCTGAATTCATTTGTGTACTACAACTGCAAGATTCCCCTTCCTTTCTAATACTGGATTTTTTCCTCTGAAACTTCAGTTGTAATACAGGGTTGTTTATCAAACACATGATTCATTTTCCTCTGTTTAATAAATAGGCTAGCCATTCTTTCCTCAGACAGAACTGTGCAGCTTGCATGCACATCCGAGTTGCAACGCTGAAGTTGCGAACACCCCGGGGAGCTTCAGGTGGATTTTCACATCGGGATCGCCGGGGACAATAATGCAAAGAAAGGCAGAGGTGTGACTTTGGCTTCTGCTTTTCTCTGTTCTCGGGGGATCACAACCCCATAGATATGTAGAAGGGGAGCCTGCAAGAGTGGTAATGCTGTTGTGCCCTGGGAAGAAAAAGAAAAGTATCTTACTAACTAGAATGTCCATTTTTCTTGCTCGAACTTGTTAACTCCAGGAAGGCCAGTGAGACTTGGCACTGCATGACCAAACTGGGGCTGTTTGGGTTTTTTATGAGGCCGTATTGAGTGGAACCATCTGGGCTAGGAGAAGACCACGCTTCTGAAATGAGCCTTTAGGAATACTTAAGTTAAGTAGCTGTCTGGGGCACCACGCTGAAAGGAAGGGCACTCACAGCTGCGTGTATTTTATGGGTTTATTTTATCTCTGATGACAAAAGAGAACTTACTAGTCATGTGGTTCCTCATAAATTTCAAGCCGCTGCTGACAAGTGGCACTGCCTGTGTTTGCAACCACCCTGGCGCAAAGTTCCCCCGACTTTCTGGCTCGCGAAGGTAATAACGATGCCGCTAATGGATGGTGCTTTAGAGAGACATCTAACTTCTCTCTGAACTTAAAGGCAATCCCCAAGTTACAGCTTGAGAATGGAAACTTAAGTATCTTAAGTACCTTGGATGAATACTTCCATGGTCATTCATCTGTATCAAAGTGGCTCACCTCTCCGGTTCCTGAGGTCTTCCTAAAGGTGTGCTCTTTGCTTTCCTGAGAGCTGAGGGAATCTGCACCTCTGAAACCAATATCCTTCCAGAAAGCTAAATACAGGTTTGGGAGCGTAACTTTCAGGATGTCACTGGTGCATCTCAACTTAGGTGGATTAAACTATTCTTTCGCATTGCAGTCTCTGTTTGGTTTTAGGCTCTTTATTTCTGCCCCATTGGGGCAGTTTCCTAATGTACCTCCGGGGACCCGGTTCCACTGCCTGTATTCCAGGTTCCAAAGATACATCTGATTTCTGTGTTAGGAGGCAAGCTCCCCTCCTTCAACCACTTTTCTATGTGACAGACTTGGAAAAGGGTACATCAAGTTCAATATAATTTAAAAAACTGTAACCTGTTTTCCTGTGCTTTCTATTCACTGGAATGAATCTTTGCGAGAGATCACTCATGGTAAAACATTTACCAGCTTATCACCTCAACTGAGATAACAGTTCTTGTAGTGCAGGTGTGAAGAAAGAAATACTTGCTCCTTAACCTTTTTTAATCCATGTCCTGTTCAAGCTGTCTCTGGTTCAATGGACCCTATAAGCTTTGCAGGATATTTATTAATCTGATTTACTAATAGACTCATGAAGTTTAAGCAGAGAGAGAGAGAGAGAAGAGAAACTGGACTCAGGCTCACAGGAATCAGATTCATGCCAGCTCTGCCACAGACAGGCATTTGACTTTATGCACATTATTTAATATTTGTGGTTCCCCTGTCTGCAAAACGCAGATACTAATTCTTCTTTTTCTCCCTCTCCGTACTTGTGTAGGCTGCAGGTTTGGACAGGCATCCGCTCCTCCTGTGTCTTTGGCTACCTCACAAATGAGTCCCTGATCTTAGGTGAAACTTCGAGTTGCTTCTGTAAGCCACCTAATAATAATTGGCTTCAACCTGCTTCAGGAAAAAAATGCAACATTTGGATTACGTTGGTGTAAATAAAAAGTCCCGCTACAGTTCACAAGTCAAAAAATGTTGGTAGTGTTTAGCATCAATGTCTGTCGCTTGAACATCTGGCATTCATCGTTGCTTTCCTTTTCCTTCCACTGTCATATTTTATCTCCATCTGTTAGAGGTTTCTGAGTGCTGTCTATATAAATCATAGCTGCGTCTCAGTCTGGGTAGTGGAATCATTACAGGCTGCAATGTAAATGAAGGAAAAAAAGGTAAATTTAAGGGAAGTGTTTCTCTCTGCTCCCCTTCTTCCTCCCCTCTCCCTCTCCGCAGACAATACTAGATGGTTTTACTCTCTAGTGTGATACCCCTGCTATGAAGAGAGATGGAAATGTTTCCAAAAATAGCAAATGTTTTTACCAGCCCTAGTTCTGAAGGCAGAAAGCAGGAGAGGCGTTGAAGCCTGAGGGGACACCCATTGCCATTGTTGGAAAGACCAAAATGTAGTGCTTTGGAACAACCCTTCAGCAAGTTAATAATAAATGGGGAAAGCAAACATTCCTTAAAATCAGACTTCCCAGGCAATGTCTTTGATCTCTTTTCTTAAAATTAAATTACTCTTATTACAGTGATTTACGTTACTGCTAGGAAGGATAATATTGAAGGTGATAGGAAAATATGCCTGTGTTAATATTAGCCAAAGCAGATTTTTGGTATTTTTTTTTTTCCTCAGAAAACTGTGCAGTGCCCTCATAATGGCCATCACCTTGAGCTCTCCCAACCCGTGCCGGCGGGGCAGGGAGCCATAGCAACATTCCAAAGATGCATTTCTGATGGGGAAATGAATCCGCTGCCCCCCCCCGGAATATTTCCCGTAGTGAGTCTGCGTTACCCAGCCAAAGCCAGGTGCTCCCGTTTGTGCACTGTGCCACACAGCCCCACGCACTGGGAGCACATGTGGATTTAATTCCTTGCAGCTTGAGCAACTAGAGAAGGCATTTCCTTGTTCTGGAAACACTTGAGGACACCGTAGTCCCAAGCTACTGGAAGTTAGGGATAAAAAGACCCGTTTGCCTGTGTCTGGAGAGGGCAGTTGCATAATGCCGTCACTATCAATCCCAGAACTTTTTCCAGGCTCGAGAAAGGTTGAAGCTGGAGGGTCTCTCTGTACAAGCCAGCCGTCATGTTTTCAGTTCAAGGGACAGCTTGTATTGTCGGGGACTTCGTTATACTTGGAACAGCAAGAATGCCCCATGTCACTGCGCGTATTCCTCCCAATTGTCTTGCCTTTTCACCTTTTTTAGTCTCGTGTAGCAAAAGTGTGTCTTCAGTTTGTTCCAATTGATAGCAGAGTAGCTGAAATGAGAATAAACTATTGCTACTATTGCTGGTTGTCAACTCCTGCCTCCTCTTTCTACAAAGCATATTGCATTCCTGATTTCCCATTATTTTTCATTTATGTTCCCGTGGTGTTATCCTGCTACTCAGCGCGGACTCCCAGATTTCAGCTCGGCAGCGAGATCAATCAAGCAGTAGGTGTCCCGCTCAGCATCTGGACGAGGTGAAAATGATAGGCCCAGCTCAGGAACCGAGCAGTTGCTGGTCTCTCCTGCAGAGCAAGCCCTGGCTGATTCAGAGGGCGCACGGTCCCGTGAAAGGCCAGGCAGTCCCTAAAGTCACAGTTGCTCTCTGAAGCTGGTAGATCAGTTGAATCCTGACGACCGGTTCTGACGTTGCAGTCTGTTGCTGGAAATGGATGTCCTGGTGAAAGCGTTATTACTTGGCAAGATTAAATGGTGGGCAGTGAGAAGAAGGAGAAACATGGGTCTAACGTTGCACAAAGTACTTGACGTGAGATATTGCAGGAAGAAAATAATCCAAGAGTACGGTGGAACGGATGCTGTAATGTTGATTTACTCTTGTGTTTTTGATATCTGCACTAGATCTCAGCTTGCCAAGCGTCTTTCTTGTTACTAGCAGAATATTTATTTTATTTTCTCTTCTTCTTGTAGGAAATTTTACTACATCACACTGCTGAGAGACCCCGTATCTCGTTACCTCAGCGAATGGCGTCACGTCCAACGAGGAGCTACTTGGAAGACCTCCTTGCACATGTGTGATGGCAGGACACCAACTCCTGAAGAGCTGCCATCGTGCTATGAAGGCACAGACTGGTCAGGCTGCACGCTGCAGGAGTTCATGGATTGCCCGTATAATTTGGCCAACAACCGCCAAGTGAGGATGTTGGCTGACTTGAGCTTAGTGGGCTGCTACAACATGTCTTTCATCCCAGAGAACAAGCGAGCACAGATCCTGCTGGAGAGCGCGAAAAAGAACCTCAAAGACATGGCCTTCTTCGGCCTGACAGAGTTCCAGAGAAAGACTCAGTACCTGTTTGAGAGAACTTTTAATCTGAAATTCATCCGGCCCTTTATGCAGTACAACAGTACCAGGGCAGGAGGGGTGGAGGTGGATAACGACACCATCCGGAGGATTGAGGAGCTCAATGACTTGGACATGCAGCTCTATGACTATGCAAAGGACCTCTTCCAGCAGCGCTACCAGTACAAACGGCAGCTAGAGAGGATGGAGCAGAGGATAAAGAATCGGGAAGAGAGGCTTCTTCACCGGTCCAATGAAGCACTTCCCAAGGAAGAGACCGAAGAGCAAGGACGCTTGCCCACTGAGGACTACATGAGCCATATTATAGAGAAGTGGTAGCCTAGGCAGACTTTTGTATTAATGATATTCTAGGGTTTCCATACGAAAGATCGTGGAAGTAAAATTACGAAAACAACAAAAATATTTTATTTAAAAGCAAGTCTGTAAAACAGAAGATAGATTGCTTCCTTAAGCGTAGGGTCTTTTTACTGTTTCTTACAAGACCGATGAGATTCTTAAAAAAAAAAAATAAATACATAAAAATAAAAAAAGGGTCAACATTATAATGCAGAGGTAAAAAATGCACAAATGCAGTTACCCACTCTTAAGGCCAAATGCAAAAAAAAATGTTTCTTATCCTCACAATTCAAACACAAATGGCAGAAATAGGATTTTTAAAATCTGTTTATCCCCTGAGCGTAATGATATAAAGATGCATAATGAAAAAACAAGGAAACGGGTTTTCTTTTGTGGGTGTTTTTGGGAGGTGGGATAGGAATTGCATTGCTTGTAAGTAAATGGTAATAGTGACTATGTTGAGGATGTGAATGTGCTTTCCTGTCAGGCGGTGTGATCCGAGCACGACGGCGGTCACTTCATTTCAGCTGGCAGCCCACTGCCAGAAAGTAGAGCACCATAAAAACAGAAGAAGAAGAAGAACATCAGAGGATGAGAAACATTGAAGCAAATTGACTATGGCCTACGATATGTACTTAGCACAGTGGTTTTGACACGTTGCACTGGTATCACATATACATACGCTGTTTCATCACAAAAATAATCGGGAATTCATGCACAGAGCTCCCAGATTTGTTTCAGGCAGGTCCCAAAACAAGTTAAAAGACAACCAAATTCCACATAGGCTCAAACATGCACTCACATGCCATCCTGTCACCCTACACAATTGCCACCCATGTCTTCATCAGTATTATTTGTTAACAGCACATGAAAACCGTATCCTACATACTAAAAAAAAAAAAAAGGAAGAAGAATTTAAGTAGCAATACTCCCTCATAAATCTGCACAAGTTCCAGGGAAGACCCTGCAAATAATCAGTCATTAATGGGAACATGATGAGGGGGTGATTTTGGTTGGTTTGTTGCTATGTGAAATACTGAACTAGAACAAGCATACAGACATAGCAGTATCTGTACTTTTTCAGTTATTTTTACTTGCTTTTATCAAAAGATAATGGGCATCAGCCTGCTTCAGTGAAGTCACTAGAACTGATTTAAGTGGGAACAGGATGGGGCTCCCTTCCAGAGCTGTGAAAATTTCTGACTGTGGGTCTGAATTAATTATGAGACAGTGCACATTGTCTTTTGGCAGAGTGCCTGTTCTGCAGCTCTTACTTTAAATGAACAAGCTGTGTTCATAAAACTGGAAAGGGGAATCATGGATAATGTTTTTTTAGTCTCAGACCACTTTCAAAGCAGAAGTCTTTCAATGCTGTTTTTTAGGGACTCATGTAAGTTTAATCCTCCAGTGTGGTGACAGTCTAACCAGGTTCTGCTTACTGACTTTTGAGTCATAGAACAACAATGACTTCTCTAATTCCTCTTCCCACTCTCCAAATTAAAGTATGGCTTATTTTCTTGCTGTTGCAAGCACTTCTTTGTTTGGCTGGAAGCATGGAAATGAAGCAGTTTTTGCCTGTTTCATGTCTCGCCCCATTATTACTCAGCCTGTAAGACCTGAACCAGCTATTGTTTAGGGTAAACTATGAACCAAATGGAATATGATTTGATTTTCAAAGGCCATGTTAACTGCAGATCAAATATGGCATGGAAATCACTGGAGGAGAGGCAGAGAGCTGATGCGTTCAACTTCAGCATGTCCTTTTCACACTGTCCCTTTCCCATCACGTGAATCCACTGAAGTGCTGCTTGTTTTGTATTTTAATTCTCTCTCTGCCTCTGTGCGCTGTTTCCAGCAGTTTCAAATTCAGACAGAGTTTTGCAAAGGAGGGGCTGCCTTAAGCAAAGGAGCTGCCTTGTTTCTTCTGCGTACAGCCCGGGGGATACACCTTGCTTTTGGAGATGTTCTTCTCCAGAAGGATAAAGACGAGAAACGTAGGAACAGAAAACACAAACAGCACTTTGAGCTCAAATACAACCCCATTCCAGCCCCCATCCAAAGTCAGAGGATGTCTTTCCTATTGATTTCAGGTGGATTTTCATCAGGTCCGTGTCCTCACGCTGCGAAGTGCCCAAGCGCACGCTCATTCGCCTTGAAGCGCAGCAGGACGTTGTCACCCGTGCAGCCAGCTGGTACCAATATTTGTTAGTGATTTTGCTGTCTTTAAGGTTCTGTCAGTGCTCCTGCCACAGAACGGCCCCTGCTCCCACAGATGTGTAGCCTGGCCATAAGCATTTCCTCCTAGCTGAGAAGTGGGAAGCCAAATGAAGCAATTTTCAGTTGTTGGCTTGGGGGCAGAAGGTATTACAAATCCATTTGCTCATCTCTGAATTCCAAGACTGGGAGGAGCTATGTCTGCTAGTTCCAAGCCCTTTTATGTGCTGCTGTAACTAAAGAAAACATTTATATTTTAAAAAAAGCAATTTTACAGGCTGTTTACCCACAAAAGCAATACACGGGATATAAAAAGCAACTGGTTTATATGCACGCTTTCCAGCTTTCCCCCAAGGCTTTCCACTGTGCATTCTGTGTTATGGATCCGTAACGTGCAAATGGTTACTGCAGCGAATCCGTATCCGAGGTGCGCGTCGGCTCCGCGCCAGTGAGTGCCCAGGCAGGGCTGCATGTGCCGGCACTGACTTCTAAGAGCCCTTCTCTACCCAAGGCCAAATTCTGCTCTCCTCTACCAAAGGGTGACAGTAAACCGGGCTGTGTACGAGTAGGACTGGTAACATTATTTGGCCCGGTTTGCCTGAGTTGTTTCTGTGTTACGGGCTCTGAGTAACCAGCTGGATTCTAATGGATCTGTTTGCAGGGTTCTCTAAATCAGAGGCAGCCTCTGACCCTAGAAGCATGTCAGTAGAAGACCTTGTTCCAGCATTTTCTTTGTAATGTATTGCAGTAACAAGCAAAAGAAATGAAACTATCTTGTAAACTGTCTTGTTAACAGTTTCACTTCAACCCACAAAAGGAGGGCTGACCTCGGCTGAGCACTGAGGCAGAAATTTCTAGATTCAAATCCTGCGCCCGGCAGATGCCTCAGTTTCTCCACCTGTACATTGGGAATAGCAAATTTAAACCCTGTAAAGAGGTACTCCGAGGTACGAGAAGTTTAGGGCACTTCGAAACGGATTCTAAGTACCAGAAATTAAAAGAATTGACCTAAAAGCCATGGCTCACGCTGGCTGTTTATGGCCGTAAGCCACACTTCTGTGTATTGTCGGCGCTGCGTGCCAGAGCGTGGGCTGCAGGACGTACCTGGCGCTGTCTTCTTCCTTTAGTGGGTTTAAGGGAACTCATTTTAACATAATGTGAATGTAGTTTTTTGTGATTTCTATGTACTACAGTTTGAAGTGGTACAATTTCTTTTATTTTTAGGACTGATTATTTGATGCTACAATAACATGAAAAATATATGTGTAGTTTTAAAACGAATGGAGAACAACGGCTTGAAGGCACTCCAGCAGAAGTAGTGGCCGGATAGTACATTCTTGTTCAGTATCTGCCCCTTTCTTCCCAAATGTTTTTCCTGTGACTTCCAGGGGACCTTCTTCACCACGTGAAGTGTTTCTTCATGGGGCCCGTCCACGCGTCACAATCCACGTCAGGATAGGGGAGTGCTGGGTGCAGTGAGGGAAGATGCAAGATTCTGACCTGTCCCTTGCTGGTGTCGGTGAGACGGTTCCCCTTAAATTCAGATTTTACCTAGTCGGATGCTTGTCCATCCCACAGCGTCTCTGCTGTGGTTCCAGGGACACCCTGGGCAAAGCCTTTACAAAAGCTAGGGCTGCGTTAGGTGTTTCTAAGGGTTTATAGGGTCAGCACTATTAGCGTGACTGAGCATTTTGGACAGGCAGGTCTCTGGTACCAGGGCAAAGATGGTGGCTCTTAGGCTCTGCCGTTTCATCCGGTGCTGACCCTTGCACATCTGCAGACGAGGGTGATGCTCTGAGTGGGGAGATGCCAGCAGACTCCACTCCTGTTTTGGGAGGGTGGAAGGGCCAAGACGTGCTGCAGCGCTAAGGAGGAGCAGGAGGAGGTCGTTTTTGCTTTTAGTCACCTGAACAGCGTTGACTTCGCTGCTTGGTAGGTGTAGGTGCTGAAGAAAACTTTTTATTGCTTATTTGTCTCATCCCAGCTAGCTTCCTACTCCGAAGTTTCCCAGTCAGATGCCACCTTTTCCCCTACTCAGGTCAGAAAATGCGGGATTGACTGATAAGGTTGCAGACCCAGGCTGTCGTGGGGTTCAAAGTCATCGACAAAAAAACTCAACAAAGGAGAAGTGTGAATTTCTGGCTGGCCTGAATTTCTCCCTTCATACCCAACATTTTGAAGTAAATGGGGAGCACTTCAGGTTGATGGTTTTGCACCCCATAGCCCCTTACTTGCTTACAAAACAGGGATGGCAACGGAAGCAGCAGAAAGGAAGGTCCCAGCAAGCTTTTGAATCGTCTCTCCCAGGGCAGAAGCTCCTGTAGGAGCAGGAAGGGCAGCACCACGGCTGAGAATACGAGCAAGGCGTAAGGACCAGCACAGTGGCAGTACGGATACGCTCCTATTAGGAAGTTTTCACTCGTGAGCCCATCAAATCACTTCACAGAGACCACTGAAAAGCGACAGACGGTAACAACTGACATTATAGAACAGGGCCTGACCCAGGTTTATATTCTGGGGTTAAAAGCTTCTCTAGCTTCTTACTGACGTTTAGAGTTACGGAGACCCCCTTCTGTCCCGGACAATTTTCCAAATGTCACCAAAATGGGTAGCGCTACCGAAATTTGCAATGCAGACTATGCTAAATGTATTTCCAGGGCTGTAGCTTGGAATGCAACTCACACTATCTGCTGGATTCAAATCACAGGGCTGGCTGCGTTATCTTTTTGTTCTTGTTTTCATTAATATTAGCAGATCATCTTCCAGTGGCAGAAGTGAACGCAGGATTCGCTGCCTGATCGAGCAGCAGAGCCGAGCCTTTAGAGCACAGGTCACTTAGCAGCGTTCAGGTAAACCAGCGAGGAGCAGAGCTCGTTCCTGCACGCGCAATCCCAGCTATCCGTGGCTATTTGTTTTGCCCCATCTACAGCCGTTCTGCCACGGTGAATGCAGTCCTGATAAGCACGTGGGTATTAAAGCCTGTATCGGCCCAGCTGCAGGTGGTTCTCTCTGTAATTTTTAGCCATGTGAGCAGAAAAACATAAAAAAAAGAAAAAAAAGATTTGCAAATGAGTCTGTCTCATCCCTCAAAGCTCCACAATTCCCCCTCCCCGTTTTCCCCCAGGTGTCAATTCTGCAGACTGGATTGAGAGAGTTGTACTATAATGAATAATTTTATATTCAAATGGTTTACCGAGCATGATTTGTTTTGTACATATTGGAATATGATTTAACTTATTTTTATTGCCCCTTTTCATCTTTTTTTTTTTTTTTTCATAAGGAAGACAAAAATCCCCACCCTCTCTCAATGTGAAGTTCCTCTGTGTTTGTGTGTAGTCTGCCAGGCAAACACGCAACAGCCACAGGATTTCTCACCATCCCTACCAGTATCTGATTTTATTTGTCATTGGCATTTGTTTTTGTGTGAGGCTTTGCTTTTGTTGTCTCTTCTTTCCTCTCTGCTGCACAATCTGCCCAGGGAAGGGAAAGGACTTCTTACAGACGGGACTTTCATTTTCCCCCCACTCCCCTTTCTTGTGTGCTTTACCTACCAAGGAACTCAGTTCTTAGCTTCTAGGAGTTGTGTGACTGAGGGTGAAAAAATACAACTGTCCCCCCACCCGCCTTCCATCCTCCATATTGTAGATCAAACAGATTGAGCTGCTCTGAAAGTGATTGTGGCTGGAGTCATTCCATTGGGCTGAATGTGTATGGTTTGCATCGTTTTTTCACTTCTGGAACTTAAAAATAACAAAAAATAAAAGACAACTGTTTAACTTGAGCCAAGTAACACTTAAAGCTTTATATATTTATTTATAGCATCTTACAAAAAAAAAACAAGTGTTAAAAGGTTTTTTTTCTTTTCTTCCACAAGAAAAATTGGATTAAAAAAAAAAATCATCTAATTGTTTTTGTCTAGATCAAGAATGAATGTTAGCGATGAAATAAACCCTAAAACTGAGCATCTGTTGTGTGTGTTGTCCTTGCGTTGGCCTCTGGCTGCTGTTTCAGTGCGATATGCCTTGCCTTCCTGTATTACAGAGAGATAACGCTGACAGCGGACTTGATGGAGAGTATTTTTCTGCTAAAACCACCGATTCCTAACACGCAAATATTCAAGCAGAAACTGCGGTCCGTTTATCCCTTTTGTTACCCTTGAGCCAACGTTACAAAAAGCCATTAAACCTCCTAAAACCTATCATCTTTTAAAAATTAATTACCTTTAACAGAATCATAGAAGCGTCTAGGTTGGAAGGGACCTTCAAGATCGTCGCGTCCAGCCATTAACCTGACACTGCCACAACCCACCTCCCTCAGCGCCGCCTCTGCCCGGCTTTTAAATACCTCTGGAGATACAGACTTTGTCTTCTTTTTCACAGTCATTGCAGTGAACAGATTTGCGGGCAATAAATGGTGCTTGTCATACCAAATATTACAGAGTACTTGACGGATTTTGCTGTTTGTTTCCTATTCAGAAGTTCTTTGACCAAACGTGATCCAGTCACGGAACTGCAATAAGCCGTGCGCCTGGTTTTGATAAAGTTTGTAAGTTAAGGGATGAGAAAGCGATGATATGAGTGATTTACAGCATCCTAAGTGAGAATAGCTAGATGTTTATTCAACGGCAGCAGCGTCCAGCCATTAACCTGACACTGCCACAACCCACCTCCCTCAGCGCCGCCTCTGCCCGGCTTTTAAATACCTCTGGAGATACAGACTTTGTCTTCTTTTTCACAGTCATTGCAGTGAACAGATTTGCGGGCAATAAATGGTGCTTGTCATACCAAATATTACAGAGTACTTGACGGATTTTGCTGTTTGTTTCCTATTCAGAAGTTCTTTGACCAAACGTGATCCAGTCACGGAACTGCAATAAGCCGTGCGCCTGGTTTTGATAAAGTTTGTAAGTTAAGGGATGAGAAAGCGATGATATGAGTGATTTACAGCATCCTAAGTGAGAATAGCTAGATGTTTATTCAACGGCAGCAAATAACGCTCCCGTTATTTTACCCGAGCACCGTTACACCTCTGTTCCCACCGCAGATGCCGGAGGAGCCGGCGGCAGCGTGTTAACCACCCCAGCTACGCAGCCCGGGTGGGTTTTTTCCCTTCTCCTCCAGTGAAAGTGATCCCTCTCGCCGTCCTGGAGCCCCAGCCAGGTACGATTGATAAAGGAGCAGGAACAGGGCACCCCATCAGCCCCCGCCGCAGCGGCATTCCCGGCTGGACCGGCCCGGCAGGGGCTGCTGCGAGGGGAGGCCCAGGCACCAAAGCTCGGCTGCCGCTCGCTGCTTCCCTCCCTGCTTCCCTCCTGCCCCCCCTGCTTCCC
>VZSF01004963.1:1059335-1130507 GCA_013398295.1 Chionis minor
AGCGGTCTCTGAGGCCCCTTCCAGCCCAAACCGTTCCGTGATGGTGTGTCACCCACCAGCGTCGCTTTGCCGGTAAGCAGGGTGGGCACCCGAGAGCCTGGCTGCCTTAACGGGGGCAGGCTGTGCCCTGAGGCTGGGCGTTCCTGTTGCAGAGACCTGGGTGCTTCTGAACCTGGGTCCTTGGGTCATCGCCACGTTCTGGTAGCTTGGAGCACCATGGGCTGGTGGCCCGTGGTCCTTCTGGAGCTTTAAGAGGCTGTGGCAGCCAGGACATGGACACGGATTGTTCTGCTGCATGGAGTAACGTACTGTGGCTGTGTTCCTCCTTAAAAGCACTGGTTTTCTCCTCCTTCATCTTCCTTCCCCTAAAGCCTGACAGAAACTCTCGTTCACATGAAGTCTGCCGGCAAAGTGCTTCCATTTGCACGTGGTCTTTCTGCACCGTCTTTAACGTGGTTCTTCATCTTGCTCAATGCTGGAAGACTCCAGGAAGAGGAGGGAGGACGGCTAGCAAGCAGATGGAAGGAAGGCTTCTTGTGTTGCAAGAAGTGATGTGGGAAGGGGAGAGGAGCAGAAAGGATGCTGAAGGAGGGTTAAAAGAAGCAGGGAAATTAGTTACTGAGGGGAGAGCCTCCAGAGGGTTGCTTTTTTTTTCCTCTGGCTGGGGCCTTGGTCATGCTGATGACTGTTCAGTTCCCTTATGCTTGAGTCCAGGATGTTCCTGTTATATTTGGTCATTTTACACTATGCAGCACTGCCTCTGGGGGATGTGCTGCCTCGGGTTAATTGGAAAGTGCCCTCCTTTACATCCTGCTGTTACCCTAACAATAAGCAGCCCCTGGCTGCTCTGCTGCCCCAGGTGACAGCCTGCTCTTCCTGAATGGAAAAGCTGATCCTGACAGTACCGTATCAGAGGAGGTGCTGCTGAGCTCTTGTCAGAGGGTTGTGTTTTGTTTCTCTGGCTCAGGCGCTCAGGCGGAGTTACTTTAACTCTTTAATAATGTCTTTCTTGCGGCTGTCTACAGGAGCAGGAAAAGCAGAGCAAGTACGCTTGAATGCTAATGCCAAAGGTTTTCTGCATTGGTTGATCTTCGGGTGGTGCAGGTTCCTTTTTTCCATGTCGGGGATTTGTGTGTGGGTCTACATAATGTTGAACGGCTTCTTTGTCAAAAAGCAGAAAGCGGGATGGAGGTTCTTGCAGAATTAAATTTATATCTAGCAATGACTGCACGTATCTCTAGATTTTGTAAAAGCGGGCAGAGTTTAGGAAAGCCCCGTGCATTGCAGTTTATAATGCTTTATGATACAGTACTTCAGTGGTTCTTACAGCAGGGAATGCAAATAAATTTACATACAGATAGAATAAAATTCTGGGCTTTCTGCAATTGGAAATATTCACCTGGGCACATCAGCTTAGACCCTCTGCTGCAGGGGGGAACTAAGACACGTTCATACATAGCCTCAAACAAAAAAAAATGTGTTGTAGGCTTAACAGTAAAGCAGTTTGAGCTTTACTATAGTTATTATTTCATAAACTTCAAATTAAAAGATTTAGTCAATGAAATATTCATGAAATGAACACTATTTAGTAGACCATTGCTGTGTATCTGTTAAAGCAGTTAGAGGTTGCAAGTGAGGAAGGCTTCGCTAGCAAGACCCTGCACACTTTTAATTGATCTGGGAAGCAAGTGGCTTGGAGAAGAAATCATATGTGTTTGTATTTTGCAAGCATTATCTATAAGCCTAGAATGAATAAAATTATTAGTTTCTATTAGTATTAATCAGACCATACTGTAGTATATTCGGGTGCTTTGGTATGTGGTATTGTTTCTTAGGTCTTAGAAACTCTTTGCCTGGCATGATTTTACTCCTTTCTCTCTCTTCCGTGATGCTCTTCTCAAAAGCTTTTATGGGACCCTGAGTGCTTTCGTGTCTTTTGCTGTGACCCACTCCCTAGTCCTGCTACCCAGAAGGTTTGTCCCCAGTGATTGAGGGCAGGCAATGTCTCAAGCAGGGATCTTGTGCCTCTTCCGCAGGGGGCTGCAGACCTGGGATCGCAGAACTTTTGGATCAATACCCAGCCAGCAACACAAGGGAAAAATTGAATACCTGTCCTCTGGGAGCTGGGAATGGATGAGTGATAGCAGTGCTTTGCAGATGTCTAACAAGCTGTTATTTATATATTTATTTTTCTCTCCCCGCTAATAATATCATTCTATAAGGCTATGCTTATGGATTCCAGATGTTTGTGCAATAAATGACTAATAGTGACAAATAATAAACATTTAATTCGTGCTGCTTTAATATATTCTAGTTCTTGCTGGATTCAGTTTGAAAGCTCCTTCTTTCTGTTGAGTTAAACTAAATGTTATACTCAGTTGTGCTGTAAATAGTAAAGAAATTGCACGTGGCCTAATCTAGTTAATTTGGGCTGGATACCTGACACTGAAATGAGTACGTGGCAATCAGTCATCAATTTTCTGGCATAGGCGGTGACAACATGTATAAATTATAGAGCCTTTATGAGAGAGTAAATAACTTCCCTGTAGAGCCCTTTCGTTGGGATCGTATTATTATTGCCAGACATTGTTTTCTGAACAAGAGCTTGCAGCCAAATTAGTGAGTGCTCAAATGTTTTGCGTGCCACAGCAGCCCCCATCAGTACATGTTTCTGCTGATCATGGGGTTTTTTGTTTCCTTAATCTCAAATATTTTGATGCCAGATGAAAGTTTATAAACTGATGCCAGTTAGCCACCACTTCTTGTTGGCTGTTACGTTCTACCAGATTAATGCATGATCAAACATTTTGTGTTACTGGAAATATTAAAGATCAGCCCTGCTGCGTAGTACTGGGTTCTGGGGTAGTTAATGGAGGCTTTACTCCCAGACTGGAGAACTTGGGTCTAGATAACTGCAGCACTGGGAGAGATATGTGACCCAACCCTCTGGATTGAGAGATCTGCTGTGAGTCTGCTAAAGCTTCTTAGTTTTTTGGTCAAGATCAAGTGAGGAGTAATGGCAAAGCATTCAAGAGTAGGCGGTCATCTGTTTTGAGGGCAATCTGGCCTTCTGAAGTAGCTGAATACAGACATTTTAGGGGTGGGACCGGGGGCAATGATCCTGTTTGAGGAGAAATCTCTTGATAATAACCTAGCTAATGTTATCACGGGACCTTTTACCACAGCTGTTTTACGTAGTTTTTCATGCATTCATTTTTGAGTACTGTTTGGCAAATGATTTTTCTCCTCGCTTGGAAAGCTTGTTGAAGGAAGGTGTGGAAAATTGGGAGCCGGAGTGCTGGCTGAAGACCTGGCCCTGATGGGCATGACTTCCTCTCTAGTTCTTTGCCGTCACCTTTGGAAGGAGAAGTCTGTAGCCTTTTGGAAGCAATGTTCGGTGTGAGCAGAGAGTCAGGCTTTTCATTGCTGCTTTGAAATATTTTAGTAACTTAGAGGCCGATTTAGCTGTCTGCCTGCCTGCTGGACTCTGTTCTGGTGGGTGCTGTGTGCCGTGCCATACCTAGCGAGGCACTGAAGGACACCAGCGTGGCTGCCTTCTCTGGTGCAGGAGCAAACCCAAGATGAGCTCTGCTAAGATACCACGCTAAGGCAGGGGAGTGCCTCCGTGGGCAAAAAAGTCGGAGAGTGGCCAAACTGTGCAGTTGTGGGGTGGATTGTTTGCAGGACAGTGATGTCCTCCAGCAGAGGTGTCTGTTACCCTGGCAGCTAA
The DNA here is from genome assembly GCA_013398295.1 of Chionis minor. Classification (NCBI taxonomy): domain Eukaryota; kingdom Metazoa; phylum Chordata; class Aves; order Charadriiformes; family Chionidae; genus Chionis; species Chionis minor. Next base: position 1,063,066 of record VZSF01004963.1, read on the forward strand.
GTGTTGCAGATGTTGTTGGTGTGATTCCCTAATGCGTCTGGCGAGGATTCTCCCTTCCATAGAAGTATTTTATTTTTCTGGAACGTTGGGTTTCATTCTGTACTCTATTGTTGTAAGAGTAAACAATGTCTGTAAATTAATCACTGATTCTAAGTGCAAATGAGACCTAGGCGTGAAACTTCTGTTTGGACTTTATTTCACTTTTATTTTTAATCAATGCTTTAAGTTAAGAAATTCTTATGGTTCATTGAGACCATAAGCTTTGCCTTTTTATATGTACGTTTAAGGACTTTCACAAGAAAATGAAACCGTCAGCTGGGACAGTGTATTGGGAGGAACAATTAGAGCAATAAATAAAGCTTTCTGCTTGCATGCGAACCTAACAGGCTTTACTGTCTCCTCATCAAGTGATCTACCACTTGTTAACTGTCTCTTGTTAGGGTCTTTCTCCTCTAGGCCTGCTCTTGGGTTTGTGTATATTTTAGTCATCTTGACAAGGGAAAAGAACTATGTTAAATGAAAGCACTTACATTTCATGATGCCTGTAACATCTGTTGCAGGACTAGAATTACAAGCCACATCAGCATATTTTACTTTTTTTGTTTTCTCTCTGCTTGGGAATTTCATTTTTGCTGTCTTACATTTTTGTTTGTGGGTTGTTGGTTGTGTTCCCCCTACCCTTCTGTGGCTTCTTTGTGAAAACAAATTGCTTTGTCTTTCTTCCTCATTCTTTGTAAGGTACCCTGTGGGTCTGGGTTAGCCAAAACCAACAGTAACTGGCGATGAGAGGGTGTGAGGCAGCAGATACTGCTCCTGGCTCTCTTTTCTGTTGGGGAGGTGGGATGGGGAGAGATGGGAGGTGGGAAGTGGTATGTTCCTTATAACAGCCCTTGCCTCTGTCTCGATAGTCCGGAGCCTTTTTTTGTGTGTGTTAAAAGTGCTTAGGTATGTTTCTCCCTCTCCAAAAATCTGTTTTCAAGTTGTCTGTAGCGTTTTCCCCTCAGCCCCTCTTCTCATACTGATATTATATCTGGTTTTTCTGAAGCATAAGTGCCTTACAGGAAGAACTAGTAGTTTTGCCTGTAGGATGTCTGATGCTTTCTGCACTTCCATATACTCACTCATTTATGAGCTTCAATAATTAAAACAAAAATGTCTATGACTGAAGTGGTGCTTGAAACATTTGGAAAGCTGGAGGATGAAGACTGGAGAGGATGAGCATAAGGGGATAAAGATGGACAAGCTGGTGGTCACCAAAACATGTAATTCTTTTTAATGACAGGATGGAACCCAAATGTCTCCCACTCTTTTGTACTGGCAGCAAAGGCACCACCATTGAAACCCAGCGCGATGTGCTGCCACCCTGGCGTCAGACCGCGTACGGGAAGTTCCCTGTGTCGGAGTCAATGCGGAAGGCTCTGTGGTGGAACATGACTTCAAGCGTCTTGCAAATGAGGCTGTTACACCATAGCTTTAATACCTGTTGCGAGATCATTAACCTTCCTTTCCTTCATGCCCTTACAGAGAAGTACAGAGGTTCTTCCGTGCTCTGAACCACATCCAAAAAATGAATACCACTTTCTGGAGAGCAGTGCTGGGATAAGCGTGGGTTCTTCCTCGCTCCTGCCAAGAAAGATTAAGCTTCCAGTACACTTCCTTCACTTTCTACAGTCAAGGGGGCAGCACGCTATCCAGTCCAATGTTGTAAAGGACCATTTCTTATACATTAATCCTTTACTTTTCCTCTGCAGGTTACATGAAAGTAACACAATACAGGATTCAGTGTAGAATAGTGAAGAGCAGAAGCCAAGAGTTGTCCACAGTTGCTGTGCTCTAGACACTCTGCAACACCAGGTAATATAGAGAAGTGTGTATTTACAGTTAATTGGAAATATGCCAAAGCAGGCTGATACACAGACTGCTGGCAGAGATGATGCTTTGTGATAAAATAAATGGAAAGGTCGTCTTGATTAATCGCCCACAGCTTCCCACCCTTACTCTATCTTGATCCCCTTGCCACCTTGATAACTGCAGGCAACTAACTCCTCAACCAGGTCAGGTGATTACCGTTTAATTGGAGTAGTTTGAGTATAAGCTATATTATTCTTCCTAGTCTGTTTCTTAAAGTGCTTTATGTTGTTAGATGGTGTTGTGTGGTAACAAAGAATTGCAAGGAAACTTGCTTAAAAAGCTGACATAGGAGTGGTGTTTTTCTCATCTGTTTAAGAACTTGGTTGTTTCCCCTGTCTGTGGGGTTTCTGGCTTAAAAAAAAATAAAATCTGTCTTGTCTGGATTTTTTGATACATAATAAACGCTGCAGCTTTTCACATATCTTATTATTTTGAAATGTTGTAGCATTTGTATCCTAATTCATCAAATATGCCCTCACTGTGCCATAAAAACACAGAACACAATGAGACCCTGCCTCAGGAAGCTGTAACTTAAATCACAAGAAATGAGAATTAGTTTTACCTCACCCCTGAGCTGCGGCATAATCTTTGCGTTGGCAGTAAGGTGAGATAGTAGTTTCTCACTGTTAACAGTGTGAGGGCCTGCAAACTTGTCTCGCTAAGAATAAATAAAAGGAGGCTCTTGTCAGATCTACATTTAGTCCCCCAAAAAGTGAGTGTTACTGACTTAAAAAGATTTTCCTGAGTATTTTTTAAAATGGTGTATTAGAATCATAGAATGGCTTTAGGTTGGAAGGGACCTTAAAGATGATCTCATTACACCCCCCTGCCCTGGACAGGGACACCTCCTGCTAGACCAGGTTGCTCCAAGCCCCGTCCAACCTGGCCTTAAACACGTCCAGGGATGGGGCAGCGACAGCTTCCCTGGGCAACCTGTTCCAGTGTCTCACCACCCTCAGAGTGAAAAATTTCTTCTTGAGATCTAATCTAAATCTTCCCTCTTCCAGGTTGGAGCCATTACCCCTTGTCCTGTCACTACATGCCCTTGTAAGAGGTCCCTCTCCAGCTTTCTTGTGTTGGGACGTGTAAAAATAAAAAATTCCTTCTTACACTTATTATCATTCTCTTTAAATACCCAATCAATTTATCATGCTTTCCTGATCTACAGAGCAGGGAATATGCCATAATTTTTGAGGGGATGATGATTTGATGACACTGATGGGGAAGACTGAACTCTCAAACTCCATTAGGATGCATGAATCGTAAGATTTTTTTCTCACAAGTTAATTAGTCATTTTTCCTAATAAAATCAAGTTCTGTCTTTGATCCTGGAATTTCTGTCTCTTGTCAGATTTATTATTATCTCCAGATGGACTGCTCTCTCTCCTCCCCAGAACTTTCTCATATTATGAGGTGAGGTTTTTGTAAGTGTACAAAATATTAGTTTCGTTTCTTTGAGTAGAAACTTTCCAAGGTTACTCTATTGCATGCAAGTAGAGTTGAAACTACAGCTTGGCGTTTCACGGGCAATTATACACAGAAAATGATGAGCTCTGATTTATGCTCTATCTAGAGGATATTAGAACCTGACTGAATACCAGCGACTGACATAAAAGCAGGTATAATTTTGAACGCTGCTAATTGCTGCTCTCTGCGCGCCGCTGCCGACCAAGTGCTGCAGTGCAGGAGCTGCGGAGGGTTAGGGCCACGTGGTCTCCTGACAGGTCCCTCCAAGTGAGGAGCAGAGGGGAGGGAATTTGGATAATGAGTGGAGAGCCCCGGTGCACTGTTCCTCATGGAGCTGCTGTCTCCTGGCTGCGCTGCTGCTTGCTGGAGGTGCTGTAGGGCATCTCTTCTGCTGCCAGCGAGCAGCCAGACTAAAACACGTAGGGACTCTTCGCTGGGGAAAGCCCCTCCATGCTATGAATACCTGTGAGCATTGAGGGGGGCAGGTCATGCTCTCTGATGGTGCTGTTACATCACAGGGACACCTGGGGGAGGATGGCCAAGATTTTTCTTGGAGCTTGGTGGTAGACCTGAGCTAGAATATTGGAAGTCATCTCCATTACTATGGAGTCATTACTCCATTACTGTATCCAGCACTGGATCCAAGGTTTCTGTCTGTGGGGACATCCGCGGTTTGTTCTGGTGGTGTTAGAGGGGAATTTTCATTATTTTTGCAGGCTTTTTTTTTAAAAATATGGGATCTTTCGGGGAACTGCAAATGAACTTGTAGCAGCTGCTGTCTATGGTGTAATCTTCCTTCCAAGTCTGCAAAGGCTCAGTCCATCTCCCTGTCCTACAGCCATTGGGAAAATACTGACTCACTTAACTACCATAGGAATTCCTTTGTTTTCACCTCCAGATCTCTTCACAGTGATAGAGCAGGTGAGGTTTGAGGAATGAGCACAAGTACGATGTAGAAACTCAGTGAGAGGTAAGGTGCCCCTCATAGTGCTGCTGGCTTTTTTTAATCACAGGAGTTTGTGTCTTTTTTTTCTTTTTTTTTTTTGCTCTTAACATTCAGTATGTGGAAGCGTATGTTAAAAAAGGAAGTTGAAATAATCATCTACCTAAAGTATAGGAGGGGTGGTTTTTTTGGGGGGCGCGGTGCTTGTTTGGAGAGGGAGGCCTTTTTTTAGACCCTTAGGTCACAAAGGATTTCTTAGACCTTAGGACGCAGAATTTGCAAGGGTACTGAAGAACGGGGAGTTTAAATTTTTTTTTTTTTTTAAGTAATTTTATAATTCTGGGATTGAAAGTACTGGAGATAGCTGGATTCTGGGTGGTAGCCTAACTATGCTGTCTGCTTTCTGAGCGGCATGGTGGGATTTTAGGAAGCTGTTACACAGCCATTTCTTGTGCATCAGCTCTAAAAATGTGCATGTGGATTGGTTTGTGCAAGCCAGGAGGAGGCCTGGGTGACTTTAAGGAAGGTGCATATTGTTGGCTAGGCAGGGAGTGGGATGTGACAGAGCACAGTTTTGTGCAGTTCCTTGGGTTTAGAGCGGCACACTTGAATGTGGCAGTGTGTGGGAGGGAGAGAGAGTTGAGGAAAAGGAAGGGAGGAGGAATGATCTGGTCAGAGCCTGGGGAAGCTGTGGGCAGGAGTTCTGTGAGGGGAGCGGGCAGCAGTCTGTGGGAGAGCCTGGCAGGGGAGACTGTAGTAGTCAAGCTGGGAAGTCCTGATGACCCCAGCAAGAGCTGTAGTTGTGCAGCTGCAGAAAAAAAGATCGCTTCCATGTTTTTACATGGACTGTTTTCAGTAGTTCATTTGTGGCTACTGATAGAAGGCATTGGGAGCCAGACTTGTGTAGCTTTTGAATTGCAAATGAAGAGGCGATAGAGCAGTTGTGAATCTGTTCCGATAGATGCGCGTTGTCTGTGAGGAGTGCAAAGTTTTTGTAGCTATTGGCACACTGCGCACGATAACCAGTGTATTCAACAGCACATTACCCTATTGCAAGCCACCTACTTATTTTGAGTTTCTTATCACAGCAGAGCTTCTTAGAAATGAATTCTTCTTTGCTCCTTTCAAAGTTCAGGTTTCATTGCCTTTTCAATTATCTGCTCCTTTTAATTACCCTGTGCGATACTGTATTAGAGTTGGCACAGCATGCAGTATTGAAGGAATTACCAATCCAGATTGACTGTCCTGGACAAAGCCCATCTTGAAGTCAGGGGAATAAGTAAATTTTTTGATGAGTAAAGTGAGCCTGCATCCTGCGGGAGAGGAAGAGAGCCAGGGTTTAAGTAAGGATTAGGTGATGCCTGCTCTCAAAGGCGACGGTTCAGATGGGACTGCTCCTTCCCTACCCCCTTGGCAGCAGAAGCTGTCTCGTCCGATTGCCTCTCCCTTGGTGCTGCTCTGTGCAGTGTCTGCCATCTTCATGTCCCGTCAGTGACACAGTGACAAGAGCAAACGCTCATGCGCTTTGGTGTTTTGTGGAACTCCAGAATCTAGTTCTGAGAGCGTTTCCGCATGCTTGACGCGAGGCTGTTCCTACTGAAGGCTCACGGAGGTAACTGGTAGTTCAGGGCTTCTCCCGGGGAGCACAGAGGGAGTCTCGGCGCCTGCTAGATATTGCCAGACTTGACAATACAGAGACTTGTGTTCAGTCCACAAAGCATTTTACCCAACTAGGAAGTTAATAAATATATTTAAAAAGGAAAAGAGAGCTGAGAAATTACTCATGCTTCCCTGTTCAGAAGCGTGATGGTGAGAAGGAAAGTGATCTGCTCTGATTGGCACTCCAAGGAGTAATCTTCTTTACAGATCAGGGAATTTCCCACAATACTGCTAAGGAGGAGTTTGTTGACTGCTGCTCCAGTGCAGCTGGAGAGAGCATCATGTATAAGCTGTGTGTTTTCTGAGGCCAGGTGATGCACTTTGCTGCAGGACCTGAATTTTATTTTCTGAAATCTTCAGGAAATCTGCATGTGACGTTGTGGAAGACCAGGCCCAACTGTTACCTTGGCCTCCTCTCAAAAAAATAAAAAAACAACCCACCCAAAAAAAAACCAACCCAAAACAACAAAAAAAAACCCCAAAAGGAAACAAAAAACCACCGCAAAACAAAAAAAACCCAACCAAACAAACTTACCCAGGAATTAGAATTGAAAATAAAAGAAAAGGCTTTTGATTTGTAATGAATATTCCCTGGGTTTGAATTTTGAAGAGGCTTGGTACAGGTGTAAGAACCTTTCCCAGAGTGACATCTCGTACGTGAAAACGCCGAGGTTCTGACAGGGCTGCCAGAGGGAATCATGCACAGTTAGCTGCTAGATGTGTGCATGCACGGCTGCCTCCTGCCCTTCACTCCGGGAGGGAGAAAAACAACTCTGCTCTGAAAAAGGAGGGAGGGGGAAGAAGGAAAAGAATCTTTAAAGGTAGATGGAGTAACTAACCCGTCTGGAAGCCTGTCTGCCTGTCCGGAAGCTGCTGAGCAACTGTGATGCTGCTCCTGAAGTATTCGAGTGCGCAGAGCCATGTGAACTTGGCCCATCAGTAAGGGAATAAAGTGCAAGTCCAGTACTGAGAATCAGATCCGAAATCACTCCATATATTGAGGGTGTATGAAAAGCCTTGTTAGCATAGTGTCATGCTTAGGTATAGAGCAAAGTACCTGGTGTAAAGCCTGAATAAACCCTTTTGATTTCATGCTTGTGTAGAAAGATACGGTTCAGCTTTGAGTCCGTTACATAAAGAAAGGGGTCTTAGGTGCTGCAGGCAGTATGGCACAGAATTGGGTGTTTTCCTCTGGCTCTGTTGGAAAAGTTACTGTCTCTCTACACCACATGAGCTTTGTGTCAGATCTTATGGACTAGCTTTTAGGAAGCTCTTCTCTCCCATTCCTTTAACTTTGGGTTCTGCTCTCCTAAATGTGGCTGGAAAGCTGCCCAGTGGAAAAGGACTTAGGGGTGCTGGTGGACAGCCAGCTGAATATGAGCCAGCAGGGTGCCCAGGTGGCCAAGAAGGGCAACAGCATCCTGGCTTGCATCAGGAAGAGTGTGGCCAGCAGGACTAGGGCAGTGATTGTCCCCCTGCACTTGGCACTGGTGAGGCCCCACCTCGAATGCTGTGTGCAGTTTTGGGCCCCTCACTCCAAGAAAGACCTTGAGGTGCTGGAGCGTGTCCAGAGAAGGGCAACAGAGCTGGTGAGGGGTCTGGAGCTCAAGTCTTGTGAGGAGCAGCTGAGGGACCTGGGGTTGTTCAGCCTGGAGAAAGGGAGGCTGAGGGGAGACCTCCTTGCTCTCTACAACTATCTTAAAGGAGGGTGTAGCCAGGTTACTTCTCCCAAGTAACAAGCAATAGGACAAGAGGAAGTGGCCTCAAGTTGTGCCAGGGAAGGTTTTGATTGGATATTATGAAAAATTTCTTCACCGAAATGGTTGTCAAGCATTGGAAGAGGCTGCCCAGGGAAGCGGTAGAACCGCCATCCCTGGAGGTATTTAAAAGCCGGGCACACAAGGTGCTGAGGGACATGAGTTAGTGGTGGTTTTAGCAGTGTTAGGTTAACAGTTGCACTTGATCTTAAAAGTCCCTTCCAAGCGAAACGATTCTGTTCGATTAGACTTATATTCTATGATTCTAAATAGCCTGAGACAAGTGTTTTGTGTTTCTTGGAAAACCTTGGGTCCTGATCCAAAAGCTGTTTAAATTGTCTGTGCAAAACCTGCATCTCCATAGCTCTGGGATGGAACAAAACAGTTCACAAGTGTGTCTTACGAGGCTGGCAGGAGTGGCTGTTTAGGGCATCACCCGTGGTAGAGTGCAGATCTGCTGACCATTCATAGAATGGTTAGGCTTAGAAGGGACCTTAAAGACCGTCTCGTTCCAACCCCCTGCCCTGGGCAGGGACACCTCCTGCTAGACCAGGTTGCTCCAAGCCCCGTCCAACCTGGCCTTGAACACGTCCAGGGATGGGGCAGCGACAGCTTCCCTGGGCAACCTGTTCCAGTGTCTCACCACCCTCAGAGTGAAAAATTTCTTCTTGAGATCTAATCTAAATCTTCCCTCTTCCAGTTTGGAGCCATCTCCCCTCATCCTATCACTACATGCCCTTGTAAAAAGTCCCTCTCCAGATTTCTTGTCGTCCCCCTTCAGGTATGGAGAGCTGCTGTCAGGTCTCCCTGGAGCCTTCTCCAGGCTGAACAACCCCAACTGTCTCAGCCTGTCCTCACAGCAGAGGGGCTCTGACCCTCTGATCATCTGCTATTGAGATTGTAGCACCTGCAAGAGCGTGGGTGAGAGGCCCTACATTGCCCATCTTTGGTGGGTGGGAAGAGGCTGGAAATAGCAAAGCCTCTCGCTTATCTTGAGCCTGGGGATTTCTCTGATGCCCAGAATGCCCTGACTTCCCTCCCCGTTGTTGGTGTCTGTAGGAGTCTGACCAAACGTGTTGGACTTGCTGCACTGGATTTTAAGAGCTAATGGAGTCTCAGCGTTAGAGAGACAAGCTAGAACTACAGCCAGTGTTCAGGGAATTTACCGTACATCTTCTTTCCTGGATATTCCTTACAGTTGTTGGATACGATGGAAGCAAAACCACAACTTGTCTGCTACCTTTGGTATGGAAAAGGTCTAGAGCAGTAGCATTCAGTTTTTAGTATTTTTTAGTATTCAGTTTTTATTTTTGCAGGCTAATAATTCTCATTTTCCGATGTCGTTGTGTACCACTGTAGGGCATGCTTTAACTGTACAAGGAACAGACTTGCTTTTTGTTGATTAACTTTGTGAATCTCAGAGTCTGTGGATTCTGCTTATACTGCAGGCTGTCAGATCAGAATGACGAGAGCAGGATATTTCAATTTCAATATTGTCGTTCCTGTGGTGGTACGTCCTGAGTGTCTTGCCTTGACTGAGCTGCAGCACACAGTTCCTTGCAGGATTGAATTTTTTTGCCATTTGCAGCTTTTTATATTGCACTTTATTATCTGTTAAAGTGGCAACCCCATGCATGGTCAGTTTACATGTTATCGGTTTTGATGTGAGTAAAAATAAATAAAAAAATCACTGCTGAGAGCTGTATCAGATCTCCCTGAGATCAGGGAGGTGTAATGATTTTATTGAAGGCTGTGGCTAACAGCCCTTTTCAGATCAGGCCGTGCTTCCCCGTGCTGTTTGCCAAGGGGGTGGTTGCAGGAGTTAGTATCCCTACAGGATAGAGTGGTTTGTGTGGAGTTTCCTAACCTGCCCCTGCCTTGATGGGGTGACTCAAACCTCCTAATCAGGCAGGCTTTGCCTGGAGTGTTTTATGTGAGCATCCTTATGTTGGTTTAACTGCAGAAAAAATAAACGGGATGGGAACGTTTTCAGGTTAGCAGGGTGTCTCTGTGCCTGCAGCGGGAGATGCACACCGTCAGGGGTAACTCGAGCTTTTTTTTTGCTGTGTTGCAACTGAGCACATGCTCCATTTATTGTGCACAGACCATATATATGTCCTGTATTAATAACATACGTATACAGGCTGTTATACCTAATGACGTATTATAGTATCTTGCAGAGCACTCATGAGTGAAAGTGAGAATTCGTAGTCAGTGGTCAGTGCGAGTGCTGAGCTCCGTGATGAAATCCTTCCCTGTGCACGGCCTCTGCGCTCAATAGGCCTCCAGTAAAACCTGATGACATGGGTTTTGCTGGTATCTTCACTAGGGCAACAGAAACTCATTTAGGACAAAAATATTTTTTCTACTTGCTACCTGATGAGCTGTGAAGTTCTGCTTCAGCTGAGTGGTGTGAAATTATTACCTTGAAACTGCTGATTAGACTGAGCTCTGTTTTTCATTACAGGCTCTTTGATAACAGAAAATGGACACCTCTTGTGGATCTGGTCTCAGAAGATGCTTGGAAGCTGATGCCTGTTGGTGTAGCACTCTTCCTGCGGGTAAGCAACATTTGGCTCAGTCACAGAGTGTTTCTCTGACCTTAAATCAGCGGCAGGACTCTGGATCTAAGTTACTTTCCTTTGCTTTTTAACAGTGCAAGTAAATCTTGGTTCTGCACACTCATGCAGCTGTGTCATAATTGTTAAGGTTGAAGTTTGTTGGCAGTCTTGTGCTTGATCTTATCATTTGCTCCTCTCCTTGTTAATTAACTCACAGTTCAATGACAATTAGCTTAGGAGTCTTTCTGCATTGCATAGCAGGCAGTTGATACAGTTCTGGAATGTCATCATACTTTGCTGTACTATATTCAAGCATGTTTAAATAATAGGTGGGGACTGCTCAGTAAATACTTAGTATGTGAATATATCACATGACACCTGAGGAATACGTAGGGTTTTTTCCTCGGTTGCTTATTTACAGCTTTAATGGAAATAACAGTTGTTAATGCAGTGACTTGGCTCAGGAATCAAGAATTCCTTCGTATTCTCAGTAACAGTTACAGGCTTGCTTCATTTAAATCCTTTTACTTTAAAGGTTTGCTTCTGCATTGCATCCAATTTTACCTAATTTTCAGCAGCTGTGGAGAATAAGTTTAGTCCCATCCCACCACCCTCTCTCTGCCCTTCTACTACAGATCAATTTTTATATCTTTGTAATTTTTTTTAAAATTCATGTGGCCCTGCTGCTTTCCTTTCTGTTGTATGGAGTGATGACGTGGCCTTAGAATCGGCTTGTTTGGAAAGTTGGCTTGGCAAAAAACCACCCCACCAAAAAAACCCCGAACGCTTATTCTCATTAGATCAGCTTGCTGAGTCTATGTGCTTTGAAGGTGTGAAGTTAATTCAGCGGCTGAAGGGAAGGGGGCTGGGATCAGCGCTCTCTGGGACTACACTTGAACTAGATATAGGCAAGACTGTACCTGCGTTGCTCCGTCCTGCGGTTTACTCACAATGGGATATTCGGAAGGGATTGATCTACAACTTTGCTAATGATAACAAAAAGCATGGGTACAGTGCCAGGTCAGTAGTTTTTCTTAAATCCGAATTTCATCTTCTGAAGCTAGGATGTCTCTATTTTGTGTTCTTGTTCTTATTATATGCTTAACTTCTTTTTTGGCTCTGGACATGTAGGTGTGGTCACATGATGATGTTTTTATATGTTTTATGTGTTTTTATATGAATGAGTATGGTTTTCTCTGGTTTGGATTTCATCTTCTTGTATACAAATGCTTTGGAATCCTGAGCTGCTCAGGAGTTAACCATGTGCTGTTAAGGGTCACTCTCTAGCATGACCTTGGGCTATGTTTTGGGGGGTTCTTTTCCCCCCAAGCTTCACAGTGGAGCTGGATGTTACTGTGTGGAACAAGCCTTTAAATGAATGGCGCTTCTTGCATTCCTGGAAGCTCTTTCGCGGTCACGAAACATCATTTCAAGTGCAGGAGAAGGTGGGAGTTAGTGGATTGTATAGTTGGCGGGGGTGTTCGTTTTTTGTAACAAATTCAAACGGTTGAAAATGTTCTTGCAAGTTGTGGCTCCAGGATGCGGTTTGAAGACAGAGGAGATAATCTTTTTGGGACATTCCAACCAAAGCTCTGGTGCCGTGATTCCTGTCTCCTGGCAGCTCTCCAGATTGAAATTGACAACTGACTACTTCTGTATTTGCTGTTTTGCTGGAACTTACTTCAAAATATTTTTATTGTTTTATAGGTTTGAGCTAGTCTATGTATACAGGTTTTAGCTACCACCCAGAAAAAGCCCCAAGTATAATAAATTTATAAATTCCTCGCTGGGCCATACAGACAGACAAAATTCAGTGGTGTGATTGTGGATATATTATTCATTGCTATGTGTTATTAATAACCTTGTAGCTTGCCAGTGACAGCAAATCCGAGTCAAAAGGGAATCAAAAAGGATATAAAGAGTTGAAATAAATAATATATCTGCTTCCAGGTTGTGAGTCTATTGTTTAAACAATAGTGGTTTTCTTTGCATCATTTTTATACCTTTGCTGTTCAGTACTGCATGTTTTTATTTGACCACTTTGCCTCATGCAACTAGGTTAGTTAGAGAAGGTTGTATGTTGCTTTCTAATTAGATGATTAATTAATTCTTCTGCTTCCTTTCTGGTTCTGCTATGGATTTCTATTATCAGGGTAGCCTGGCTACTGATTTCAGTAAGACTTTAATTATTTACTTGTAGTTCTCCTGTGACGTACAAACAGAACAGGCGGAGCACTTAGTTTGGAGTGACTCTGACATCTCTGAACTCCTTCTGGAGAAAGCATGGAAGAGAGTTTGTGAAACCACTCTCCTTCTCTATGGGCATGTATGTTCAGGTGGGTAGAGCAAAGGATGTCTTGGAAAGACTGAGTTGTAGGTTCCTGCTGTGTTCCTGGCATGTGACTCCTTGCCCCCTCCCACCTGATCTTTGGAAGATCCAAACAGGGGAGTTTGAGTTGGGGTTTGAGTGCGATGGTCATGCTGGGATTACGTTAAAAAGCTGTAGCTCACCTTCATCTCTGTATCATACTCAAGTATGAAGAAAGTAAAAAAAAAATAAAAGGAAATAAAAAGGAAGTCAGAAAAGCATTTATTTTTAGGACCTGGCTTTCTGGGGCTGCTGTAGGGTAGTGACTGTTTCTGTCTCTTCAATTTATTTTTTTTTTTGTGGAAGATTCTGTCTCCTTTTGGGTGCTCATAATTATTACATTAATTAGCAGTCCTGGGTGCGGCTTTTTTAGAAGATGTCCCATCGCCAAGGGCCTGTACAATCACAGGCACAGTTTGGGAGTTGAGCTGAATCAATCGCAGGGCTGTGTTTGGAGATGCACGTGTGCAGCAGTTCTCCAGTCCCTGCAGCCGTGCGGCGTCTCCCGCTGCTCTCCTGGTACTCCCGGCTTCTGCGGCCTCTGGGGCCAGGTGCTTCGGAGGGGTAAGTGGAGGGGCACTGTGTACCTCTCCCTCTTCCTTCACCCCCTCTGCTGCTTGTAGGACTCTGTTTAGAGACTCTCCCAAACCCCAGGCAGGCAAACTCCTCTAGCACCACACCTGCCTTTCTGGGCCCGTTCCTCCCTCCCTTCCCCAGGGTAGGGCTGATGGGAACAGGGAGCTGATGCTGTCTTCAGATCGCGTTTCTGCTTTTAGACCGCGGTTCTTGCTTTGATCAGCAACACAAAGTGATCAGGTACCTTTATTACTCCGTGAATATGAGCTGGCAATAGATTTCTCATGCATCAGCTGTCTGGTGGTGGGAAAGCAGGCAAGGCAGGAACTTTGCCAATGAGGAAGAGGAGGATTGCATCTTGTTCCCCAGGGGGTTTGCCCAGAATAAGTAAGCAGAAAGGTGCTTGGAAACGCAGACGAAGTTACTTGGTTTGAAGTGTAGACAGAGCATAGCTTTAGCTCTCCTGTACCACTCAGGTACTATGTGTTTTTATGGCAGAGCTCAATCATGCTTTTGGTTGCTTTACACACAAAAAAAAAAGGGGGAGGGGGTGCATTTACAATGCACTCTGCATGTCTGGTGCTCACAAACACCTTCAAAAAGAAAGTGAATTTGTCAGTTTTATCCATGAACAGAATGATAGCCTTGAAAATATATGTTTGATTTGGAGTCTTCTATGAGTCTTCAGGTGTTAATGTTATGCAGGCAAAAGTGTTTCTCCGAGTGGGATGTCAGACAACAGCTTCTCTCAGAAATACGGCCTTCCTGCGAGCAGTACGGATTTCTGCCTTTATGTCTGAGTCCTTTCTGCCATGGGAGGACGTAAGAAGATGATTCTCAAACTGTACAGGGGTTTCTATATTACTTTTCTATAAGGTTTTTTGCCCTCTCTCACCAGAGGGCTTGCTATAGTCATGATCAGATAGAAGACAGTGGATGAAGTAAACCTAGTTCAATGTAGTGTAAAGATTTCTGTTTCCGGCCCATTTCTCCTAGAACCAAACCGTTTTTGTAAAAGAGGTGTCCTAATTCTAGTGTAATACTGAAAGGGGATGATGATCTTCATTTGAATGAATAAATTGTATCTTGATTTGCACTGAAAGTTGATGGTAAGTGAAATAGAAATGGTTCCACAGGATTTTATTATTACTAAATCGTAAAAAAACCCACCAACCAACCAGTCAAAACCAAAAGAATTGCCCGCAATAGATTCAGAAGTGGATCTGTTTGGCTGCTCTCCTAACTGGGAGCAGTTAGACCTTTCCCAGGTAACTGTATTTGAACTTCACTGAAAAGCCATATAACTTAATAGCAAGTCTAGCAACTGTATCACAGAGATGGTATTCATTGCGTGTCTTAACATGCGTGCAGCACAGCCAGCGCGCAGCTGCGGGGCACGAGAGTGTGCTCTTCCTCCTTGGGGCTGATTTGGGTAGAGCTTGCTGAGCTCCAGCGTTCTGTCTTTGGACTTTGGTGCCCTTTCTGGTTTTTTCCCCCTAGCGGAATGCCACAGTAGACCACATGGGACAAATATTTCTCAGTTTAAAAATTGCAGGAAATTGCCGGGAAGGGGTCAGCAGGCACTTGTGGATTTTTTTCCGCAGTGCAAGTGCTCCACCTACAGTTCAGAACATCTGCTAAGAAGCTCATTGCGCAGCATGTTCAGAGAGCTTTCTTCCAGTTATGTTAATAAAAGGACCACGTAGCTAAAAACTCCCTCGACAAGTCCACCAGTGTGATTCTGAGTAACCAGCTTCCGGCAGAAAACTGTGCCACCTACCACAAGGTCACCTCCCAAAGAGTAGCTTTTATTTTTTGTATTTTTGGTAGCTTGTCTGTTCAGTAAGAAGGAGTAAAGTTGCTGAATNATGTTGGTGTGAGGGGGGAAAAATGAGTGTGAAATTGCCATGTGTAAGTTTAGGTGGGTAACTGGAGGGTGATTTCCATTGCTGTCCGTGTGGTGAGGTTTGAACAGCTTCTCAGCAGTGAGATGGAGGAATAAGAAACCCAACTCGTTTAAAGTGATCTGGGTAAGTCTGGGAGTGGAATAGTAGCTGTGGTATCAAGGTGCTAGATTTGGTGACTTGGGTGGCACATTTCAAGGCAGCAGTCAACAATGTTTTTGGGGCAAACAAAATGTTCAGGAGAGCAAAAGCCGTTTACTTAGGAGACTTACTAATAAGTAAGTTTCTTACTTATTCCTGAGGTTCTTTTGAAAGACCTTAGTCAAATGGCTTGTGAAGACAAAACAATGTGTTCTTACAGAGGTCTGGACAGATCAACAGCAGTGAGGAGTTTTCCCATACGAGCCTGCCAACGTGCCTCCATTCACAGTTAGAGACACATTCCTGGGGCAGGAGCATAATTCGGTCAGCATGTCTGCTAATTGGCCTCTGTGGCTGCCAGTATAGCAACAGATAAGGCTTTATTTACCCAAGAGAGAGAAACACAATCTTGAACACATCTTAAGTACGGTTCAGTTTAAGGACAAGAAGTAGAGCATAACGAAAAATGTTCTGAACTTGTTTAGCTTTGTTCGTAGGTGAAGATGGCGAAATTGTTTAATAAAAAGCAGGGTAGTTACTAGGACGTGTGTGCTCTGTGTCAAAAGAATCGGAATGGTGTGCTGCTGTTTATGGGTAGTACTGGGATATCTTCATCAGTCTGATGGAATACACATTAAGCAGCTGAGATCTTAAGATTTTTCTAAAGGGACAACTCAGTAACTGGTGTGTAGGAAGAGCTGAAGAGATGACGGGGGAAATCGGTGACCCAGTGACACTAGTTTTTGATAAACTGTGGAAGATAAGGCACATGTTCCAAAAAAGCACAGTAAAGAGTTACTGGTCCAGACATCTGTCTGAAATAAAACAGGGGAAGCTCCTGGGACATCAGTGGTGCCTTGAGAGATGAAATGACTCTTGAGAAGGATTCATGGGACATAATTCTTGTCAAACAAGTGTGACTTTGGGGGATTACAGGTTTGGGCTAAATAGCAGCACTGAGTGTATACATAAATGCTTCACAAAAGCCTACCTTGTTGCTCCAAAATGATGTTACTATATAGCATATCCTTAGAGCACGTATGAAAATAATTAAGATCCAGCTAGCTAAGTTTTAGTAGTAATAGTTAGTGGGAATCCCTATGAAATAGGTGTCTTGAGTTTCTTTTCCTCTGCAGTGATCTGTGCTACTCGGTGCTTTCCTGAAGGTCTGGAAGCAATTGTGGTGACAGCTGTTCAGCAGCAGTGAATCATACGCAGCAATGCAGATTTCTTGGGGCCTCTTTCTGGAGGGGAACAACAAAAGCATTTCAGTAAGGCAAATTTGAAATCACACATCTAGGAATAAGAAGCACAAGGAATTCCAACACAGAGGGGACTGTATTCGTGTGTCAAAAAAAAAAAAAAAAAAGGGTTTACTGATGGTAATGGACAAGCAGTTCAAACGAAATTCTCAGTGGGATGGATGGAAAGCGTCCTGTGGTGCTGGATGGTATAAAAGGCGAATACTCGGTGGAATGAGTGTGGGTGCACGCAAACATTTTTCCTTTATGCAGTGTTGTTGAAATTGATCCTGGAACACTTGGAGTAATGTGTCCAGTTTTGGTGCCAAGATTTCCTTTTCTTTATTTAAAAATAAATAAGCAAGCAAGCAAATTAGAAAATAGCAAGAAAATAGTTTAAAGGGTGAAGGAAACACTTTGAGCTCCGTAAGTCCTTCCTGTGTATTTGTTTTAGTAAATGAACACCTACAGGTAGCGAAAAGGTTGGAGATTAAAAGTCTAAGATCTGAGACCTGTTGTTCTCAGCAGAGAGAGGAAATGTATAGTAAGTTTGAATGGCAGAAACTTTTCCCAGAAAAGAGGAAAATAAATAAAATTTTCAAAAACCATGGTTTTGGTGTTGGGAATTAATTTTAAGCAAATAAAGCAGTTGGTTCTTTGTTCTGTGTTGTCTTTTAGGAGGAAGCCAAGAGAGTGTGCTGTACAGGAGGTGACTGTGCTTAGTAGAGGGGGAATGGTGAGAAATGCAGCAGCCTCCGATGAACAGGTGGTGAGCTCCGGAACTGGTAACGCAGTGCGTGACGTGCAGCACTCCCCCTGGTTAGCAAAGTTACCAGCTGCCCTCTCTTAAAGACAAGTGTATGTCTTAGTCCTTCCCCTCTCATCTGTAGGAGTTGGAAAAGGTCAGTCATGAGGATTTTGGCTTTCCAAGTGGTACTGTTGGGGTGCTGGGGCGCTTCCCACACACCTCCGGGCTCAGCAGCTCCTCTGCCAATGGACACCCTCCAGGCACAGCACTGTGGTCGGGCAGGTCCTGCATCCCCGGGTGTGTTTGTGCTCCGGTGTAGTAACAGCGTTAGTTAAAGAAGGTGAATGCTTGATTGCTCATCGTGTGTTTCCTGGGCTGCCTAGGAGCAGAAGAGGACCCTGCTGTGCAATAATCAAGTAGATTTCGAGTTCTTTATTCCAGATCTTCACAGAGAAGAAACACTCCAAGTTGGCTAATAAGGGAAAAAGTTCAATGTATTCCAAGCACAAGGCAATCTGTTTTAGCAATGATCTTAATAAAGTCTAGTCAGCAATAAACTCTGGTAGTCAGAAGCAATTTTTCCTTGAGTTTCCTGATTAGGGAATGCTGTTCAATTATCTGGATTCCAACAAGCAGCTGGCATACATGCTGCAGACAGAAAGGGAGAGTGGGGGAGAGGTCTTTAATTATCTTCAAGTCAGCAAAGATCAGTGTGTTGAATCAAACCAGATGGAGTGTATAATCCACTAGCAATACTCGTGATTGGGTAAATATAGTTATATGACAAAGAGGAGGAAGGCAAAGCAAATGGAGAGGAATTTCCTTGTGGGTAGGCTTTGAATGTTGGTATATTTGCACTGTCACTGCTAGCCCAGGTGGAAGTGTGAAGTGTAAATACAGCGTCGGAGTGAATCTTGCTGCGGTGACTTGCAAGGCCGCTCTGGGGAAGCGGCAGGGTTTGGGGAAGTCAGTTCCTTGAGGGACCATGTTCCTCTGGCAGTGGCTGTGTTACACAGACGGCAGATTTGTGAGTCGCTGGGTTCCAGAGCGTGCAGGTTTCATTCCCTTGCCAGGGTGCACCGCAGGCATTTCTGCGGCGACTGCAAATCAGGCTGGACTTGTCTAGAAAATGTCTTCAGTCATGTTGTCCGACTACAAGCTGATGAGATGCGTGGTGGAGGCACCAGACAGCTGCTGGATGGAGTTACAGGACTGGCAGGAGCTCAGCGTTCCTTCTGGTGCCCAGTTGCGAGGCTTGCTGTACACTCACCATCGACTGGTAGTGGGAGGACAGACCTCACGAGCTCGTCAGAGCCCAGCGAGACCTCTCAACCAGAAACCCCTGTGATTGCCTTTACTGATTGATGGGTTTTCTGTTGTGGTGCAAGCTGCACCACAGGTTCTGGGGCGGGGTGAAATCTGGCAGCCCTTTCTGCCGGGGGTGCTGGCTGGTGGTTTGGCATAGAGCTGTGTGCAGGCACGGGGTCACTGGTGAGGGGACAGGACAGGCTGTTGCACGCGGAGCACAGCTGAGAGTGCTGGCGTGTGCTGCATGCTGAATTGTAGGGATGTTTTTGTACGTGCAGGCGGTGTCATGTGTGTAAACCAGTAATCTAGAGAGGATCTCTTTGGGTTTAGCACAGTGTGCGTGGAAGACTGGCATGGGGTATCTCTGCCACCGCTTCTGAGCCCTGGTGATAAGGGCACCCTAACTGGTCTAATTTGTCTGACTCCAAAGTGCGTTTTAGTGACTGATTTTTCTTGTTATGCTCAACAGATGGAAACAGGCAGCAAGAGCAGCATCTGGAAAGGTGGTTTGTTTACTTGGAGACAAAGCACTGCTTACTCTCCTCATATGGCTGTATGTCTGTTCCCCAGTTAGAGCCTGAATGGTACAAGCCAAACAAGAAATGAATCGAGCACCTGCGATGTGCATAGAGGCTTCTCTGCCTTCCCCTTTGTCTCTCCTGTGTGGATAGAAGGTGGATTTGAGCTGCTGTGCTGAATACACCAGCAGCGACAGCACTAAGCAGAGCTTTGGGTAAAAAACTGCTTTCATTTTGTGGCAAACTCTTCAGCAGAGGCACTGTGGTTCCTTACTGAAGGATGGCTCTCAGTACCAAAATCAAATGTTACTCCTGGAGGAATGCAGAGGTGAGGAGAGTTTTGCTGTGCTGTGTTACGGGGAGATGAGCTAGTGCGCCAGCGAAGCTGTGGCTGCAGGTTCACGAGTCTAGATCCGATATGCCAGAGGCAGGGGACTAACAACCAGTGTGTATGTCTGGTCCTGCGGGTACCCTTGCACCCCGTAATGCTCTCGGGTAATCTTGGACTTCTGCTTTTCAACACCTGCTTGCCTTTAAACAGGGCCAGGAGAGAGAATGAGCATCCTACAGTGCTTCCACCTCCTAGTAGAAACAAGCCAGAAACAAACCGGGTTTTCTTCAACTACAGTACAAGCATAAGTGAAAAAAATACTCTAAGCAACTCCATAAAAACATCAGGAATGGACATGAGACTTGGGTAAAGAACAGAAAAGACTTTATTATGTTAGACAGATCTTATTGTTGCGACTGTACTGGGGAGCTCACTGTCATCTCAGTTCAGGTAACGTTCAGTACAGAATAACTCCCAATATCTTGGGTCAGTGGGTATCAGTGCCACACTGAGTTACGGTATATTCTCAAACAGATTACAGAAGATTTGGATATGCAAAACAGTTCATATTTTTTAAAAAAAAAAAGTTTTGGTTCCTAAGATTGTGACTGGATATTTACTGCTTTGTACATGTCCTACCCCTTTCATTTCCTTTATAACCCATCCCACAATAGCTAAATGAAAGAGAAAGCTTAAAAACATATTTCTCTGCTGTTTGTTTTCTAGTAAGGCAGTGAAATCTTCCTTCTAAAACAAAGTACTGGGCATTTTTCAGTGTGACGTTTTCACCAAGAGGACAAGCTGCTTGTAGCCAGAGATTGGGAACAATGTCATCACTTTGCCACAGAAGTGGCCTTTCTACTCTGAGGGATCCAAAATTATGCTGTGACCTCTATAATCCCTGTTTTCTATTTTTTCTTATCGGCCTTTCTAGTTTACAGGACCAGCCCATCAGTGATATGATCAGAAGCAGCTCTGTTTCAGTACTTATCTTATTCTGAGGTGCTTTCGAGATGAGGCTGTTAGAAGAGTTCTCTTTTAAGGCCCAGTTGAGCACTCCAAGCAAGCGTATGCACAGATCCAGAAAAAATGACTGTTCCCCTCTATGATTGTTATTCTCATGTGCAAATAAGTAGTGGCTTCCCAGGAAAAACGGGAGTAGTTCACATTCAGAATGATGAGTACCACGTCCATTTTATAATGTACTTGAGCACAGACACAGGACTGTTAAGAGTAGTGCAAAAGGTACAGAATCACACAATACATGTTGCTGGTTTCTTTCTGTATCAATTGTGAGTTAGATTTTTTTAAATTTTTTTTTTTTTTTTTTTGGCTGAACAGAAGAGCATGGTTTCTGTTAACCAGAGGAAACAAAAATATTCTCAATAGCTTGCTAGGTCTCATAACGGAAAAAAAATGTATGCAATGTGGGTGTTTAAGTGCATACATTAACTATTAAAATGGAGGAGCGTAATTAAAAAAAATTCTGTAACTGACGTTTAATTTAAAAATACCGTCTTGCACAACGCTAAATAAGGCATTATAAATACTGTGTTGAACTGAAGAGGTTACTTTCTTCTGTCTCTCTTCTGGCTTCTGATAACATTTGAAAAACAGAATGAAACCAAACACAGGTTTAGATAGGAGAGGCTCCAGTTTTGCAGAAAACTTGCACGTCCCTTGTTCTGAGGGCTCGGGCAGGCTCTTTCCACACCCCCACACCACCTACCCTGGGTGACGCTCCGCTGCTGCCCACCTGATCCTGTGCCTTCTAAAGAGGCATAAGTGGTTTGTAGCTGAACACAGAGGGGCTAATCTTACATGGGCTGCATTATCTATTTAAAATAGGCTAATTAACATAGTGTGTAATGACTTTAACTTGTTGGCAGGCACATTACTGTTTTTTACACTAGAAAAAAGTCCTTCTAGTACTAGTCTGCTTATTCTTAACTGGAACAGTTTTGATGGGAAGCATAAGCCACTTTAATTTACAGAGCAGGAGGGAGAGTATCTGAATTTAACCCCCCCCCAAAGCAGAAAATACCTAAGGTGGTAACTTGTACGCTGTAAGTTCATGGTTTGATAGCCAGCCCCCCACATTTGCCTAGCTTTCCCTCGGGAGAAGGGAAGGTTAGAAACTGGCCTTTCCCCTGCCTTTCTAGAATTAACCATTTTGATACTCACTGGAAGCGTATGTGCAGTGTCACTGGCTTAGTTTACTGGCCTTGTCAACAGTGCCAACGCTGTGCATTGAACGGACCCCAGCTATTTCTTTTACCATGTTCTTTTAAGAGCTTGGGTTAGTGATTTGGGCCCTTTCTGGAGAAGAGCTGCTTTTCTGGTCGCTTGCCCTGTTGAACAGTTTAAACACTACAACTGTGGTCTTTCACATTCCTCCAAAACATTTATAGGACGTATAATACAGTACTTCGACGAGAATATCTTAAGTCAGAATTATCTTTAGTGTAAAGCTCTTACAGCACAGAACATTTACCTGTATAAAAACATGGGAGGCAAAAACGATCCAAGTCTGGATTTCTAAAGAAGCAGTACACAGGGAGCTAGATTTTACTACTAGGAATACTACTTCAGTTCTTATATTTCAGCCCTTCAATTTCCTGGTGTTCTAGGGAACAGACAATAATCCTACAGGATGAGGGAAATGGGGTTTGAGGATATATTTATTTTTTTAAATTGATATGTTCATAACACAGAACTATGGCAGTATCATCTTTAAAAATTAAGACATGAATAGAAGTGATGAAACTAGCCCAGGGTAATTAATCCTTGCAGGAAAATGTTTTCTTGTCTGTGCATAGAATGAAAACAAATGCAGGTAAAATATTCAGAAACCCCCAAATCAAATTAGGACTGTAACATGTGCAAGCAAAAAGGTGATCAAAGGACTGAGTGCGAACTGAAGCTTAAGTCCTAAGAACTCCAAAGTTTTTATTGATGTGACAACATCTCTGTTTGAAGAAAAATAAAGTTAATGAAATTTACATGATGAAAAACTTCCAAGCTTCCACAGATTATTCATAAACAAAAAACATTCATGAATCAGTGAACCACAGCAACAGTAAGGCCCTACCAGTTTTGCAGACTGATTCAAACATGGAGCAGGAGGGAAGGAGGGCACTTTGATTCAAGTCAGGTGGGCTAATGTCAACGTTCTGTTCACTCCCTAAGCTTAATCATTTCTGTTTGGATGGGCATTTAAACAGATTGTGGTAACTTTACAGTAAGCCAAACCTTCAAAAGTCGGTCAATAAACGAAGACAGGAAATAGAAAAAATCTAGGTAATGCTGGATTTGTTACAAAATCAACTGAACATACTGAACAAATTGGAGAAGCATTTCCGACCATTTGAAAACCTGCAGATAAAACAGTATCCCAAATTCAAGGCGTGATTCTGAGCCTTTTAATGTTACCTGGAAAAATTATCTCCATCGGTTGTGGTTAGGACTTATGTTCTAGGCAACAGGTCCGCGATATCCAGGCTCTCGAGTTAGATCCGAGGCTACCAGGATGGATCTTCATCAGGGGTGGAGGTAGCAACAGCTGAAGGAACAGACTGTGGCTTTTCCAGTGGGTTTTGAAGTTTTGTTTCTGAAATGCTAAATTCCATCATGGGCTCTTTCATCTCCACCACAGGTGCAAAAAAACAGTAATGCTAATTCCAGCAATCCAGATCCTATTTCATATGCAGAAATTAACCCAAGGCAAGTAATAAAAATGCATACATCATCCCATTCAATTATTCAGCAGTTTTGCAGACATACCGGAAAAAACTAGCTTTCAATAAAAAAATTGTCTATGAAACAGTCTAACTTGAATTTTTCTCCATGGATCATAATTCCACATGTGCTTCT
The DNA here is from genome assembly GCA_013398295.1 of Chionis minor. Classification (NCBI taxonomy): domain Eukaryota; kingdom Metazoa; phylum Chordata; class Aves; order Charadriiformes; family Chionidae; genus Chionis; species Chionis minor. The sequence goes on from VZSF01004963.1 coordinate 1,086,372, forward strand.
GGATCTGTAAAAGAGGAGAGAAAAAATGAGTACTTAATTTCCAGCTGCCTCAATTAGCAGACTGGTTTGAAAATAAGTATATAAACCCCCAAGACTTGTTTCTTTGCAAGGTTACCAGTGACTGAAGAACACTTTGTACCCGTTGTGCGTAGCAGCACTTTAATTAAGGGTTAAGATTAGGCCAAGCTCATAAAACTGCAGGAACAGTGAGTATCTTCAACAGAACGGGAGGAAGCGGGCGGTAGAGCTCTAAGTTTCAGAATCAGGTTAAATGACACCCGCCTCGCTCAGCAAGGCCTTTCTGTCCCACTAAAATACACTGATTATTCGCCAGCTCCTCCATGAAGCCTTTGTGCACAGTGACCGAGTACGCAGCTTAACCCCACGCCCACAGGTAGGAAGAAAGTCACAGAAGTGGGGAAATAGGAAGATTACCGTGTGTGTGTTGTCCTGGCATCTTAGCTGGTGTTCCCGTTTCTTTTTCTTTCTGGAAAAGACTTTGGAGCAGTTTGATTTCTTGATCATAGTCCTGCCATTCTGGAACTATACGCATCGCTGCTTGCAGCTTGGGCTCTTTGGTCATGGGGTTATTACACTGCAAACAAAACGCAGGGACTGTTCAGGCACTGAATGCGTACAGAAGGTTTATTTACTGAACAGAGGTTTGCTCCCCCCTGGTGGAATTAAGCTGTTGTTGGTGAACAGTAGATACTTTACGCTGTACTCGGGCTAAAATAAAAGTTATCCTTCCAACTTTGTAGCAATGCCACTGCTCCAGGTGAGAGAAATAGAGAAGCTAAAGGGAAAAACTGAAGTGCTGAAAACATTTCGGTAACAATACAGGATCAGGTGTCTAGATCTGAGGGAGGGAAGTGCCTCTAAACCTGGTCCCTGTGTTTTATTGTGGGTAGATGAAGGATGAGGGAGCCATACTGCACTTACCAGATCAATGGTTTTTGCTCTCTTCTTTGAGGAATCATCACACCACGTTTCACACCACAGCCACTCCTGGGGGAGCGATTTAATTGGCACCTGGTGGATCATGTTGTTAGGCAAATCCTGTTGTGAAAAATAAGAGTTAGTAGCAGCCTGCGCAGGGTGGGAGGAACAACCCCCACATCCAGGCATTACTGAGTTTAACTTCTGTGAACAGGTTTTTTCCCAGTGCAAATAAAAAGTGATGAATCAACCTTTCATTGCATTCCAAAGTAATTTGGAAAAAAATCTGCGTACTACCACTGTTAATCTTATTTTGTTGAAAATTAGTTATTTAGGAAACACTATTAAAGCAGTAATATGAATCCAGTATCAAGCCTGTACTGGACCTGACTGAAAGACTAGTCTTAATTAATTAAAACCATTGTGATATTTTTTCCACAGTACGAGCCTTATTTCCCTGTATTATTATTTCCGTGTAAGTGAACAGTAAAGCAGTCACAGCTGGATGGCTCAAGAACAAGTATCCAGCCCCGTTGTGTATTTGTCTTGGAGTATAGTGGAAAATTTGATAGTCTAAGACATTTAAGGGGAATGTGGTGTTTCCACCCAGGAGTGATATTCGACGCTATCAATACCTGCCTCATTTGAAGGCAGGGCATAACAGGACTGCAATCTGGCTGTGACTGAAGTTTGTCCAGGACAGGAAATCTGCCATCGTACCCCAGTAAAACAAACCAAACCAATCCCAATAAGAACACACCTGATCAAGGTTGGACAGACTGTTAGGATCCTGACTAAGACCCTGATATTGTCCTCGGAGTCGATCTCCAGCTGCTATCTTTCTGAACTTCTTCAGATCCACAACATACAGAGCACTATATGGAGATGACGCAATTAGTAATGACATTTGAGTGATGGGTGACTTACTGCAGCCCCAGCAGACCCCAGGATACAATAGGCTAAAACAATCTCGTGGTGGCAGTACATCAAATTATCTAAGGCAAGGCAGGAAAGCGGTTCTAACAAGGTCATGGCACATAGGAAAAGAAATTTTCAACAAATCTATCTTAGCTTTGCTGTCATGCAGTCCCTTCTTCCACCATTTGTTATTAACAGATGAAGATGTCTGGTTAGTTTACACTTCAGTTCTTCATCTGTAAAAGCTGTGGCATACTGAAAGTAACTTCAGTGTCCCTAGTGCTTCAAATGGACCATAGGGAATGGAACCTTGAAGAGGCAACAGTAAGCAGAAAGTGGTTCACTGCAGCGTTGTACACCTCGGCTAGTTTTCTGCTAATTCTAAGTAGCAGCAAAAGCTTTCCCCCTCTGTTTTGAAAAAATGGAATTCTTCAGTACCTGATGTGGTATTTTCTCCCAGCTAAATGACTTGCCCAGTATCCCGATTTCCAGAACCTGTAGCCATCCATTTCTCTTCGACTGTCACAGAATGGAGTATACCCATAAGGAGCACCATCGAGATTGAAGTCTCTCAATTCCTTTAGATCTGTGCGCACAATCTGAAGAGAAAGATTTTTATTTGTAGAAGCCTTCCACAGGTTGTTTTGAAATGCTGGTCAGGATTTAATTCAAACTGAGCAAATGGTTAAATTAAGAACTACCTGTTACACTCCGCAGTCTTTGGCATTATGTATGTAATACAAAAACACAGTACAAAAGGTGTTGTCTCCCTGCCCTAGTCAGGAGCAACTAAAATAGAGCTTAAAATAACCTGATAGGGCTTGGTTTGACAGCTGAAGTGCCAAACGGTTGCTCAATAAGCAGCAAGAATTGTCACTGTACGTGAACTCTGCTGTGATCCTTTGTATCCTTTTCCTCTTGGAAGTTTGCAAACCCTTCAGGGGTGAAGGCTTTTTAATGTCTTTTTGACACAGATGTTGTGGCAGTAATAGTACTCGAAAAATACCACTCTGGTGGGGGAAAAAATGCAGTAATAGATCTTTTATAAACAGAGCAAAAACTGTCTAAAATGAGACCAGTGTAGCTGGAAATTTATCCTAGGTGATACTTTAGCATAAGTTATAATGGTTTTAACTGACAGGGGATCATACTGTACGTATGCCAACACACCTAAGGCGTTTTATACTTCTGTGTTGCTGATCTGTACTTCTCGGTTCCGTACGTGTTTCTGAAGGAGTATTTTTGGCAGTTCCCACTGCCCATGCCTCCTGTACTCTCAAACCGTTCAGGCAGTAAGCACAAACAAAGCCTTGGAGACACCGTTTGCTCTGCAGCCCAACACGGCTTCACACACAAAGCATTTGCCTTCTCGCTCCCCCGAAAGGCGCTCAGGTCAGGCTCCGTTAAAAGCAGGGGGGTGGGAGGGCAGGGCCTTTGGTGACGGAGGAAAATACCGTATGTGGCAAGGGATCCGCAGGCTGGGAGAACAGACGGGACTGGGAAAACGGAAGGGCAAACCCAGAATCTGTTTGGCAGGCTAGCTGGAATCCCAGTGAGGGAGCGAGGAACCAGGCAGGGGTGAGACAGGCCAACAAAACCAATCTTTGTGAGAACAGGAAAAACCCGGCGCTCGCTGAAGCGTGCTCTAGTTACAGAATCAACCTTCAGTCGTGCCTGCGAAGGGCTCAAACTTGCAACCTTTCCAATAACACAGAAATTGTATTCAAGAACATACTATTCTTAGAAAAAAGGAAAAAAAGGAAAAGATCAAGTAATTCCAACCTCTGTGTTACCTGATCAGCATCCACAAACAGGATTTTATCCACAGCTAATGGGAAGAGCACATCGAGAAAGAGGATCTTGTAACCCCAGATGATACGCTGTTTCTCTGTTTGCTGATGAAGCCAGCGTGGCCATTTATACTGGACAAGCTCATACTGGAAATTATACTTCTTTGCCATGTATGGGATGAACTCCTGCAGAGGGAGGGGAAGAAAAGAGTAGCTTATCTCAGTTCTTTGGTCCTCTACAGGAAAAAGAAAAGTGCATTACAAGAAATAGACCAGTCCTGTAGTAAGGCACGGAACATTAGAAAATGAAATACTGCAAGGAATAACTACAGTTTCATTGTTACTTCAAACAAAGACATAATCCCAAACTGAACAAGCAGTACGAATTGTAAAGCCAACAATCATAAGACAACTAAATATTTTGGCACTTTTCCCCAGACAATTACTTATGAGCCATTTTGTCGTGATCCGCAGATTGGTTTAGAATAATGCACTGCTCAAATCGTAAAGTTTCGCAGATGGGAGAATTATTATTTAGGGCCCCTCAAAGCAGCATACATGGGAATAATAAAATGAGAGAAAAGAACTGGGAGTAATTTTTTACTAGAACAACTTGTCCCACTGCCAAATGAGTTGACAGTCTCATCTGTGAGGCTTCCTCTGACACCGGGAAGGTACGGGTTTAGCCAAGGGATGCCGGTACAACATGGCCATTGGGAAGGGAGGGGGGAAGCAGACTGGTGCACCACCCCAGGAGGTGACTGGCAACAGCCGAGTCCCGGTACAGCCCGTCGTCGCAGCAGTACGGACACTGACAATTCCTTCCCTTTGAGTTCACGCTGAACAGGTAAAATTCTCCAAGAAATGCTACTTCCTAATATTAAATGTTAAAAGTTGCAAAGGCCTGAATGTTGAGACATCCATTTACCTCTGGGTTCTGGTTTGAATCCAGCTATTTGTTTTTTGATGTATCAGATATAATGGATAAGTATTTCCAGGTACTCTGATCTCCCTACCATGCCCCGCTCGCGTACTCTAGTGAGCCTGAAACGTGGTTTCCAGATCTTCCCTTAGGAAGCTCTCGCCGCACCTGGTCATAGGCGTTGCCTTCTCTGGTAGTTCTTTTCCTCTAATCTTTCAACCCTTATTGTATTCGATGTAAGTTTGGAGCCCTGAATTTCATCTTAAAGTCTCCCACCTTCACCATGCAAGTCACAAAAGACAAGCTCAGATTCTTTCAAGTATGATTTTCCTAATAGGTGCTGTTCCCTTAAATATTTACCTTCAGCAGGAGTCCACTGTCAACCTGCCTGTTATTTCACAAAGCTTTCTAGGCACAACCACCAGCTTCTACCAACTTGATGCTTTGTCAAAATATACAGACAGGTTAACTGCACGTATGTTTACACAAGAGCATGATGTACAAGTTGCAACTTCTTTTTTTCTTTTTTTTTTTTTTTTAAAACTTCTACCCCTGATGGCATAAACTTCTAATTGGTAACAAACCTTGAATGTAGGTGATAAGTAGTTCTTCAGAAACCAAAACTTTAAAGGAGTCTTCGTATGTTTCAGCACAGACAACATCATTATCCTAGTGAAAGGAAAAAAAAAAAGCATTTACAGGAACAACTGCACCCACTAGAGATCAGCAGCATAACAGATTACAGGCTGCTGTTTTACATCGTTAGACTAACAGCAGTTGTGCATCTGGTAACTCGTCTTCACGCGTGAAGAAAAAGCAGATAGCTTCAGCCTATTGCAAATAGCTTAATTTTATCTACAAAATTACTAAACTCCCCAAAATCTGTATTTTAAATAGTCGGAGAATATACAACGTGCTGGCTTTCACAGTCCTTTGAGAAGAGAAGTTCAGATTCTTTTCCAAAGCAACTATGACTTATTCTAGAACTTCTTCACAACACATTTCTATTTGGTTATCTTGTAGGGAGAAAATTGAGGACAGCAACATATAATCTATTAAACTGTCTAAATGTATGAATGTTAGGCAGACAGTAGATGCAAGATCTGAGCTGCTGAAAAAGCTGTTTGGAGTTTGGTTGCTTGGGGTTTTTTTTAAATATTCTTGCAAATTCTAAGCTTTTTCCTTGTGGAAAGCAGGGCACGCATTACCATTTGAGACCCCTGATTATAAATTCTGAACTAACCGTAGGAATCTTTCATATAGGTGTCCCGAAGCCACAGAGAATATATTTAGAACATCGTCTTTATCCTGTTTCACATCTTCATTCTTTTGTCCGCCTGTGAATCCCCTGAAAGGACAAATGTGTTTCTGTAAAGGACAAGATAGTAAAGGCCAGCTGTACAGGGAAGAGTGGAACAGATTATAAACTGCCACAGCATTGGTTTAACAGAGTACAACCGCAGGGTTTGGTGTTGTCCCCCCACAGCGGTCAGGGTGTTCTCCACAAGGCAGAGAGCTGCAGACACTGACATGAAGACCCACGAGCGTAGAGAAGAACCCCTATTGCACTGAAAAATTGCTGACTGAGATGCAGCTCCCGGAAAGGAATGGTGTTTTTAGGCTCCAGAGTAACGCTGGGGGCTAAGGGCATCTAAGCAGGTGCAAAACAGTAGCCCAGTTCTCTAGAAACAGAAGGGTCCTACGAAAGAAAACCCTAAATTCAAGCAGTCTTAATAGATAGCTGTGGAATATCACAGACCAAACTCTATCATCAAATAGTTTTCCAGTTTCAAGACACCTGCAGGTTATTGTTGAATTAGTTTTACCATTTGAGAGATTCCCAAAATCCAGATTCATTCTCACTGGTACCATCGCTTAGTAGATCTTCATTCATCATATCTAGTTTTTTCTGAACCTGCAAAGCATAACGTTGCTTTAGTGAGTGGAACCACATCTTGGGCAAACAGCTACGGAGGGTTATTTTGACACTGGCTCTGTTTGTGTCCACCTGAATTATGTCTGTTGGGCAGACAGGTAACCTAAGCTGTCTGGAGAAACAGCTCAGTAGTGAACTGACATGTCCAGAACACCTTTCAAGGCTGTTTTCATACACCAAAGGCATGTCTGGATGGTTAAAGTGCTTTGCTAAGAGGTTTTTAGTGACCATCCTTGATGATGGAAAAGCCTTCAAAGAAACTAACCCCCCCCAAAAACCCCAACACACCTCCTCTACCACTTCCTGTTTCTAAGAGGTATTAGTGGCCTCGTAAACCTCTATGACTTCAAAGCAGAGACACAGTCAAGGCAGTGGATCAGGGGAACATCCCAGAATTACTCTAGCCCAAGGAAATCCTGTGAGGAAGCATGAACCGGATGTGTTGCAACCATCGCTATCTATCAATTGTCCTCCTTAAACTTCTCAGCTATGTCATTATATGATAGGCAACCCCAAGAGACAGCAGATTACTAGTTTACTTTTTTTTTTGAACATGTTCTCACCTACTCTGAAATAAAATGAAATGCCAGATGAGTACAATTGATCTGTAACAGATAAAATATGGGCTCAATAGATACATGGAATGCTTATTACTAGATGTATATAGGACATACAAAACTGACTTGTTTTTGCTGAAGTCAAAAGCACAACTGAGTCAGTAAAATGTGAGCGTAATTGTTTCTCATGGGCATACAAAAGGCACAGTGTTCTCTCCTGTGTCAAAAAACCCCAAATCAAGTCTACAGGTAATTCTATTACTGATCCTGTGATGTAAACTTCGTGCAAACTGCCTCAAGTGTGTGCTTGTAGGAAGGGATCATCAGGCTTCAATCATAGTTTCTTCCCCACTATTGGTCAAACAGTCTTTTTTAAAAGCAACTCTAGCTTTTAAACTCACCTTGACTTTAATAATCTTGCTCTTGAAGTTGTTGAGGACAACAATAACTTCACTAGCTTCAGGTGGAGAGTCTGTGCCATCATGGCTGAAAATACAGCAAAATACTGACCTTCAGTACAGAGCGGGAATATGTTCTTTATTTCTTCTGCACATTTTTCTACACAGAATTAAGGCTTAGTACTGTAAAACAGGTTTGAGACATGTGACGAAGTAACAAATGCCTGTATTTGAACTCACACTGCGTTTTTGAAATGAATTAATTTATTTCATCTCACATAACTTACGTTCACTACAAAATGTAATTAGCTGTTCAGTTCACTACACTTTGGCAAGGGAACTGTTAGATTCACATATTACAGTGCCTACCTAGTTCAGAAGTTTCACACACACACACAAAAAAAGATCAAAGTATTTCTTATACTGTCCTACCTGTAGATTCTGTAAATATCCTCAGATCTGCCCTTTCTCAGTCTTAGAGTCCACGCACCAGGATTGGCTTTTAACTGGAAGTAACCCTGTAAAGCAAAAAGAACATCTGTCAGTTTCCAGAAAATGCAAATGTAGAAAACCAAGTGTTGAAGTCATGTATTTTGACCTACTGTTTTATATCTGAAAGGAATTATTTGTAAGCTAGCTGATTAAGATAACCATATGGCCTTAAAAACCCAGAGAACAAGAGAAAAAAAAAAACCCAGGAGTTCCATTCAAAATCATTGCTTTTTTCATAAGAGACAGGAGTATGAAAATGTTTAGCGTTATTGGTTAGATAACAGAAGGTCTTCAGGGTGTCCCGACAGGAACAGTGCACTCCCAGAGTTTCTTCTGCAAAAGCTTGTCTTCATGAAGGAGTGAGTGAATTTCAAAACAGTGTCGTTGATAACTGAAATCTGCCAACAAAATTTTTATCAATTTTGAAGCTCTACAGACTTCAGTTACAGCAGAAAAGAGTAACATAGTTTCTGTGTTACAGGGTATCTTTTCTACAGAATTTAAAAAATTACAATGGAAAATTCGAATACTGTGTCCAAGTCTTAAAGTTTCCGGTTCCAGATCTGAATATTTTCTTCTGTGATTTAGATTATTATACCTATAGAAGACATAAACATCTGTAGCAATGCTTCAGTGTCCCGTCTAGTTGTGTACTATGACCACAAATGGGTGCAGTTCTATATGTGAACCAGTCTGCTTTAAAAAAAGAAAAGAAAAAAAGAAAGAGAGAAAAAAGCACAGGGCCCATTCCTGGTCCCTCCATACCCCCCGACAGTACGGACACTGAGCTGAGGAAGAGGATGCCCAGATACAGCATCAGATAGTGTGGTACATACACTTTGGTTTAACTAATTAGATAAAAAGACACCTCCAAGCCGTTAAGCTTTACTCCCTAACATACACACACACACAATGTGATCACGCATAAGATAAGGGTCATCTTCCTTTCTGCAATAAGAAATTATGACATCATTATAGGATATACTGTGGCAGAGAAACCGAAAGTGCATGTAGGTATTTCAAAATAAGTATTTAGCATCGGTGAACGTTTTTTTCCTTGCTTCTTCTTTAATAGATTTAAAGATTGCAAAAACCACAGTAGGCAGTTTATTCCAGTTTTTCACTAACGTTACATATCAAGAAAATATTCCGGTGACTGACTTCCGTTGCCACAATTTCAGTCCATTACCTCTCTCATTTCCCACTGCAGACACTGAAAACAGACTGATCCCTTCTGCAGCGACATTATAAAGGCAGCTGCAGGAAACAACCATACGCTTGCATTTCTGTCACCTTTTCTCAACTTCATTAAGCAATTCCCATTCTTTCACACTTCCTTTGTTTTTTTAGAATGTCGATTATTCCTGCTGACTCTCTCCATTTGTTCCATACAGCTCCTGAAGAAACAGGTCCCGAAACAAGACAACTGTCCCCCTGAGGCTTACAGTACAGAGTGGATGGTGTAAGGAGTACCCTGCCTAGAAAGTATAGAACTGTCTGACCTTCCCGGCTTAGAGGCTGCTTAAGAACATTGGCATCACTTTAAGATATTCCAGAAGACTCATCCCAGCAAGGCGAAGAGAAAGGACTACATCTTGAAAAAGGTAAGAGACAAATAAGTACACTGCAAGGTTTTAGACATCAATGTTAGGAATGACGTGGTTCTCATCCATTTGCAAGCAACTGTGGAGTGTCGGCAACACCACATATCCATAACCCACGTACTCGGAAATACTCAGTGGTTTGTGCAAGCGACTGTGCTGACTGGAGAACCAGTTATTTGTTGCGGGTTCCAATCAAACACTTACCAAGTTGGCCATAACGATGGTATCAACGATGACAGGACTGGTGGAAGTTCCCAGTGTGAACTGGAGTCCCCGAGGTGGCTGTCCAGTAGTAATGTCGTAGCAGTGTCCTTCCAGAAGCAGGTACTCCAGTTCATATTCTGCAGCCACAACATTATCCACCTGTAAGGAGAAGATACTGCTGAATTCAGTACTGGCTTGAAACTGCAAAATTTTAGTGTTTCAGTTACTCTCTAAAATAGCCATGCTAATTAAATAACACTTAATTTTACCAGAGTAATTTTATTAAACAAATACCTAAAGCCTCAAAGAGCTTAGCTCCTTCCGAGTGACAGTCTTCACACGCATACTGTTAAGAGTGTCCCTGACCAAAAAGATTGGAATCTCAACTGGTAAGATGGTAGGATAGGAAAATAATTTTACAATTATTATTTTTTTTAACATCTATTGGAGAATATAGTCAAGTAAGTGATGGGTTTGGCACCTCTTAAAAAGCCTATGATGGGCACAGGAACTCTGAATCTAGATCTGTTTAAAGGTAGTCTCGTCTAATATTTATCATCTCAAATAAATATTTTGTTCTGCTCTGCGTTACTCTTACAGTGTGCTAGGGTACTGTCAGAAATACCAATTCTTTTTTTCTACACCAGAGAAAAGTGCCAAGAAAAGAAAAGAAAAAAGAAAACCGACAAACACAAACCTCAAAAAAACTTGGGTCCCTACCAGGCTAAATTCAGATGTAGCCTGAGGACGCTACATAAGCAAAATATTAGTCTAATCTCACAAAGCGTCTTCTCTCATTGCACGTGCAAAATGACAGGTGAATTGCTACAGCACCACCAGGCTGCATATTAGGAATTGGAAATTGTACACCTGCAAAAGTAAAGCTACTCTTTATGTGGAGGCTCAGGATGGCGCTTTAGATGCCTCAAGTATTTAATCCCCCTCTCTCTCTGGCCTTCCATTAACCTAAGGCGAGGCGTGGGAATCGGAGGTGGGAAATACGTAGTAGTATCAGCCGTTGGGTGGTTCATTTATGGCTTCACGGTTAGGCTAAGAGAGGAAAAGCAAAAAAAACCTAAACCCAAACAAAAAAACCCAAACCACGCAACAACAAACACCCAGATTTCTAGATTTGTGAATAACTAGCGCAGGATTAGCAATGTCAGACTACCGCTGCACTGCATCATATTCCCAGACAATACCAGAGGGATGCGGAACTAAGAGGAGACTAATACAACGTTCAGAGAGAAAGTACCCCAGGTTTGTAGTGACCCCGAGGTTGAACAGACTGTTGCTTTTCAAGAGGCCTATTTGTAGAGGGTTTGACAGTCTCATTACACGTGCAGGGGACTGCGGGAGTCACCCGCTCAGCTGGGGCTGCTGTGGCCTGTCTCACAGACAAGGCCCAGGGCTGGAGCCTGAACTTCCCTCTCGCCTCTGGAGGTGGTTCCTCCAGGTCAGGGTTGAGGCGTCTCCTGGTGGGGAGCTTGTCCTGCCCCTGCCAGGCCCGTGCTGCAGAGAAATGGAGGACTTCAGCCTCTCACAGCTCTCACTCAGGCGTCTTTCGTACATGCTGGATTATACATACAGATTAAACCCAGGAATTTTATATCTGCGGTTCTTCAAGGCCAACTAAATAATGGCTTATTTCAAGGGAAAAGATTATTTGATGGCCCCATTTAACTTTTATTATTTAGCATTGCACCCTGAAGTCCAAAATTTTTCACTTGGCATCACATGGATTATCTAACTTTTAATATGTTTTGAGTGCCCATCATAACACGCATTTTCTAACTGCTTACCAGCCCACTGCTTCTAGATCTTCTGAAAACTATTCAAGTTAACTGCTAACAGGAAGAAGTTAATAATTAGCACTGAATTATCCATCCCATTAAAGATTAGTGAGAATCATCAACTTTTACATACAGCTACTCTTCTTCCATTTCCAGTGTCCTTTTTCTAATAAACTCTAGCCCCTTGGATTTTTCTTTCCCGCTTACTTTATCCCTATGTATGTGGGGCAGCACTGCCCAGATAAATATTCTAATAGTGTGTTTCGAGGCCTGTTCCAGCAGCAGGCAGCTCCTAAAACAATTGCAACTGACTGGATTTCTGCTGCACTGGAGTTACTGTTTTATTGATGCTGCATATCCTTTTGTGGGCCCCAGGAGCGCTTGCCAGTAACAAAAGCTGTGAAAATGAACAGGTAGCTAAAACCAGCTTGGTGGTGCCTCAGAGCAAGGAGAAGTAAGTAGGATTTGCTTACTGAAACAGGTCTCAGATCTTCAAAATTACTAAAAAGAGGTTTCAAAAAAAAAAATCTTATTTTTAGTTGTGACATTAGCTGTAGGGAGCTTTAATTGGAAAGAATTTTTCAGCTAATAAATTGAAAGATATTTGAAGACCAACAAAGACTTTGTTTCTAGCTCAGGACACTCTGAAATGTTATATATACACACTGAAAGCAGCTATAGCATCTGCTTCAAGCCTACAGCATTTTTCAACCTGGGGTTCAGACATCCATGAGTAATTGAGAACGGTGATCTTACTGTTAGTGAGCTTAGGTTTACCTGCATCCCTCCTGGAAAACATTTAGGGGTCTGCAAGCGTAAAAGGCATTAATATCCACAGTTCTGTGCTTACTAGCACTTCAAAATTCTTCATTTCTCTCAACACCACCATTTAAATGCAGTAATAGGAACACGTGATTTCTCTTACCTCCTCTAAGTAAATATTATCAAGGTCGTACGGGGTTCTGACAGATTCCACCATCCAGCTCTCAGGAGTATTTAGGTTCAGAGTGAACAGTGGAGACTGGGGCATATCCAAAAACTTGGCAATTGGTCCTGGAGCAAAGTTATTATCTGCTGTGAAAGAAATCTCCGGCTCCAAAACATAGCGATAAAAGCTGAAATTTTAGAAACAAAATGTTAGAACATACTTCTGCCAAACTTTGCAAATATTTCACTCTCGTTGAACTCGCTGATGGCACCAGCTTCCCCAGACCGCCAACGTCTCCAAGGCTTTGTCCAAAGCAGCACAGGTTGTGTTGACCTTGAAACAGAATTTTCATCTTGAAGGATCAAACAGAATGTGCAAGACGCAGCCATTAAGATAAGTTAAGTTCTTATAGGTACAGATGAAAAAAAATATAAAAGCACTCAACTTCCAGAACAGCAGAATTATCTCATGCTATCCACAAATTCCCAGATTCTCTGTGGGAGATCGTGCTATTATATCAGCGAGCTCAAAGCAGTTATTGAGACTTCCTGGAGGACATTTGACCATGTTTCTGCGCCTACACATTCACACAGCTTTTTCTTTTTATCCCTGTTTTTAAGCCCGGCACGGTGTTGCTTACCTTTTCAGTGGCATGTCAGAAAGCTTGGACTGGCAGTTCATGAACACTCTCAGGTTCATATTTATCAGTTGGTTCAAAACCTGAAGTAATGAGAAAAAGACACCCCTTAAAAAGTTAACTAGGAAAGCTGACCACTGGTGTGACAGAGGCGGTCTCAGGGAGGTGTGTTACCTGCTCATTCTCAATCCTCCCTTCTCATTATTTGCTTTACCACACCCATCTTTTAATTGCTGGTTTTAAGAGCAGTTAGCTGCTCCCTCACATTGCAGGCTTTCTTTTCGGGATGCAGAGACTTTCTTCCTCAAGAACAAAGTCATTGCAAACTAAACCATTAAAATGGTGAAACTAAAAGCTATCTAGACAGCATCTAAGCGTTATTTTGTTAGTGTGTAGTGTAGTGTAATCAGTTTTTCCACTGATAAATGTATTGTGCAACTCAGACGCACTATTAGAAGGCCATCGGTCACCACCCAGGCAAGGAGGAAGATAAACATTCCAAAACTGCAGAACTGAGACAACTTTTGAAGTTGCCATAAAATGGGTTACAACAGTGCATACGTACCAAAAGTAACGGAGCGAGTCTTTGAGCATCCCTGGTCACAGGATCAACAATAGCCACAACATCAAAGTATGTCTCCGCCTCTTTGGGTCTCAGTTTAACTGCACTAAACAGAACAAAAAACAGTTTTAAAGTACCAAATGAATGGATAAACATTATCCATCTCCATTATCCATTTGAAGTCCGATTGCTTCCTAAATGCTAGGTGCCTTCTGAAACCATCTACTATATCTAATTTCAGAAAGAAAAAAAATATATATACACACATAAACATGTATGGAGATAGGTAGGCAGATAAAATTACTTTCTGGAATCTCACTGTGCCCTGAAAACTGTTGGGGACTTTCCTATTGCTACTTGAATTTTTTATTTTTTATATTTTTTTTAAAGTTAAATGCAAGGTAAAACAATGCGAATGTTAAAAGACAAGGAAAAGCATATTGCTCAGCAAATGCCAGCAGTCCTATACCTGTATCGTTCCTCAAAAAAATGATATTCAATCCTTGCCTCTCCCTTTGGTTGCGCAGAAAGAAGAGCATCCACTTTCATTACCAAGTCACTTGCACTGAAAAGAAGAAAGAAAAAAAATATGTGTTTACAGATACTGAGAAAACGTGTGTACTTACCCCATTTCTGCCAGTTATCAGCAGAAGAGCAGACAGACTGAATTCAGACACACAAACTCACATTTCTACTGCCTCTCTACACAAGCTCTGAAGAATTAAACATATATAAGGGCTAATCCCCCTTTAAACAGGTTGCAGCCTTGTAACTGAGGGTACCAAAGGGTTTAACTCTGTAACAAACACAGAGCAGCTGGTATTTCAGGGGTTAACCGTGCTACAGGCGCTGCATTCCTGAACTTCACCAACCTCTCTTTGACCTGTGAGCCATTCCCATCAAACAGTCTTCCCACTTTACACTGCAGCTCTAAGAACTAGGAAGCAATACTGTACGTGGAGAAACTCTTGGGAGAGAAGGGTCCTATCATTAAAAGGAAATTACTTCTGACAGCTTCCTTTTTATTATTCCCATAGATTTTCAGTCTAGTATTTTAAGAAAATATTTAATCTTGAAAATGTAAAATGTCTCGAAAGCTCAGTGAAAATTGATTTGTACATCACAGCTTTGCCAAGAAGCAATACTGTAACTTAAAGGTTGTCAGCTTTTCCTGAATTAAGTAAGTCTCATAGATTTATAGTGACAGCTGTTTAAATTGTTCATACCAGAACCATAAGCCTGGTGAAGTCTGCCAAGTTCCACAGTGTTTTCCAATGCGGCAGATAATTTCAAAAGCTTTTGAAAAACCATTGCCAGCATTCAAACCAAGAAATCGCTGCTCTGTCCAAAACTAGCCTACGTTCAAACTCTTCCTCCGTCCTGTCACCCTTATTTCTCTTTTGATTCCCAACGCAGCAGCGGGTGCAAAAGTGTTTGGAATGCTGTTAAAGCCTGTCCTGCTAGGAGTCAGAATCACAGAAGATTTCTACACAAAAGAGCTCACGCTTACCTTACTGAACCAGACTTTAACAGTCAAGCAGCAGCATGGAAAAATGTAATGCTAAATATGAGAGAAACAATCTTCTTAGCGATAAACTCAAACACACGCCTATGGACTTCAGTTCTTTCCAGTCTGAAGATGACTTTCTTTTGATTAGCTCGCCTCTATGCTTTTTGCAATAAATACCTATGATTTTCATTTTCTTACCTCTACCTCTTTTCCTGTTGTTTCTCTTTACAAAGTTAAGCAGTCTACACGGTTCCGTAGTACTGACAGTGAAATATGTTACTAAAATAATTTTTATATTGATAGGCCAGGCAGCACTTAACTAAACTGCAAACAGATTCAGAAAGCATATTCCAGTGTTGCATTTTCTTCCCTTCTTTATGCTTCTAAATCAATACCACAGCAGTCCTACATAGGAGTTATGAAACCCTGACAGACTGGCGGGTAAATGGTTTAGAACAGCGTGTCAGTTAAGATTTAGCTGGGAGGAAAACCCACAAGCAGTCTGAATGCCTTCATATTAATGAAAAGTTAGGCTGCTCTTCCGTTTAGAGGAGCAGAAAGGTAATCCAGCGCAGAAAGCGTTTTCAAGAATAAATGTAATAACGTGCAATTTATACCGCTTTGTAACACATCCCACAGCAGCAAACAGCTGTGCATACAGACATCTTTTCCGCTGGTAAAGTTGGCACCAACCACAATCCACTAAACCTTGAAAGAAACACCATCAAGCTGAATGCAGCAGAGTTAGGCCAGCCCCTGCAGAACGCATCGCCACCCTCATTCTTTATGAAGTCCACCTGTATCCCCAGCCCGGGCAATCCAAGAAGCCGCTTCCAGAACCCCTCAGATAACCCAGCAGGCTGTCGCTGCCCCTGCTGCTGTGATCCAGGGACTGTCTCAGCGCGTACCAATACATTCAGTGTTTCACATTCGCTCCAACGGATCGATAGTAAATTCCTACGGACTTGGGCACTTTCCCAGTTTGTTGCTGCTTGTCAGTGAGGCTCCAGTTAACACAACTCCTCCAACTTCCGTTACGAGGTAGCGGACCAGCAGGTTGCTACTAGATATAGATACCAAATTGAGAACCGCGAACTCTTGAGCACAGCACCGCGGTAGGGCTTGCCAGCGCTCTCGGAGCTGCCTCCCAAGTCTAGGGGCAGCTACAGCTCCGTTCCTCCAGGAGATTGTGAGCCACAGAAAAAGTTGCTGAAGCACTTGAAACACCATAAAGGTAATTTACATCTTTTTTTCCTCACTTGCCCCTCTGAACAGCTGAGCCGTGACCATATGAACACATGCATGTTTGCTTATAGCAGCCATCCAGAGTGTACTCCAGAAAGCGTTCTCCGGGCTGCAGAAAGCCCCATGACCAGAGTACCACCACTTCTTTGTAAGCCTCTTCACGTTTACTTACAGATCTTCTTCGAATCCCAGCTGCTGAATCTGAGATTTGATTTTCTGTCCTGATGTCTTTAGTATGATATTCTCCAGGAGATGAAAATCATCCTGATTGAACATCTCACCATCCTCTAATGGACCAATAATCTACAAAAAAGCAAGGTCAGCATTATTTGGTAAAGGCTACACTGAAATAAAATGCAAAGATATGTTAAGTAAATACTCCAGTCCAGTCTCGGTGGGTATTAACTCTTTAGGCTGGTGTTAATGTCAGTGGCAGCGGAGTTTAACAGCTGAGTCTAGCTACTTAGAGCCAAGAGTCCCACACTAAGGCATAAAACACATGCTTAAAATTTTCACTGAGTGCTTGGTTTGCAGAAGTCAAGCATATTACAGTCTATATGCCGCACTAGATCTTGAAGGGGCAGCAGAATACCAGGCAAATTCCAGTAGTCCAGCAAGACTCCAGCAAGTCACGCTCCTCTAGCTTTCAGAAGCCTGAAAGCTACCTAGACAATTCTTGCTGTTGTGCTAATGAGAGAAATAGAATACCACAACTCATCACTTGAAATTTTTAACCCATTAAAGTATACAGTAACCACTGGAACGCGCAGGGTTTTTTCCTAACTAGGAAGCAGATAACAAAAAGAAAAGTGAATGCTGTACGCAGCTGGGTTTCATTATTTGCAATGAAATACTATTGTAACACCACTTGGCTAATCTAAGTGTCTACCGTAAAAAGAGCTGGTGGAAAAGACCAAGACACCTTGGTCAGGGCAAGATACAGCAGCATTTTGCCCAATGAAATGAAGCAGCACAATCTTTCAAATTTATCATCCCTTTCCGCCCCCAGACTCAATTCACTGCCAACATGAAAGCAACTCTGGTGTTGACAGATCTGGATTGATACAAAACGCTAACAACTAACTGCAGGTAGTACAAAGAAAAGGTCATGCAGGTCTGAAGAGATCAGACTGGAAGCAGTCCTAAAGATCGTGGAGACCTACAGAAGGCTGAGACTCTCTGTCTGATCCCTAGACTCTGCTGCTCAAGCTCTGCTTCCTTCCCCCATGCGGAATATCTCTGTTACTGTCTGGTGATGGATCTCACCCTTCCATTGGTGATCACAGCCCTCTGCCCCTTCTTCAGCTTTAGAACGTCTCTGCAGTATATAGCGTGGGACAGAATAAAATCCACCTTGGGAGATTCAAAGGCTTCTTTGAAAATACCGATATCCATACCCTGAAAGAAAAAAAATACTTGCCATTGAAACGGGAAGAAAAGTACACCTCTGCACACTTTTTTTTAAATGCACCTTTTTTGTTTCCATTCAAGAACATCTTTGTATCTCGCTAAAATTTATCCCCAGGACCCTTTTCTTTGTCGTCTTAAACCTAGTTCTTGCCTGTCACCTTCAAATATTATCCCAACTTCTGACTTGAAGGACCACAGCCCTAGGAATTGCTGCTACTTAGATCAGTCATTCCATTCTTCAGAAGTGATTCTTGCCTAACTTTTTTAAACCGACTTGGAGAAATGTAATTTTTTTTCTCAGCTTTTTAAAAAGTTTACAGTTCTCTCTTAACCCCCCCAAGAAACTACTGACTCACTTAAATAGATTCCCTGAATCTGCCTTGCTTTTGACTTTTCAAAGTTATATAGCTTTGATGCGTATGAGGATTTACTTTATTTTTAGATGGATTGTTACCTTTAGGTAAGTTTACCTTTCAGAGTGAAAAAAACCCACACCAAACCACCAACCGCAAAACCAACAGTGTTACTCTCCGTTGTTACTGCATCTTTCACACATGAACATACTACGCTAAAAACTTGATGAGAGGAACAAGCGAAGTGCCCTACCTTTGGAAAGGCCAACAAACGTGCTTACCCCAACAGCAAATTCTAAGATGTCGGCGCCTGCCTCTACTGCCTTTGCAATTTCTTCTTTTGCCATTTTGGTGATGAAGTTCTTGGCATTATTTGACGTTTGTGTCTGCAGAGCTGCCCATATGGCTTTAGCAACAAGTGTATTCTGGCTGTTTGGATCTTCACTAGGATTATTAATCATGCTAATTCGAACATTATTGCTGGATTTCTGTGTTTAACAAAACATGCATTAGGAAAGTGTTAGATTTCAGGTGTGTTTTAAATGAGAAGAATAAGTCTATTATAGTAAACATTACAGCAAAAGCTTTGTATTTCTTAGCCAGAAAACCAGATTCCAAATTAGGTAAATAAACAGCACAAGGTTAAAAGGATGAATGAACTCATTTAATATCAAGTAATTAGTTTACGTATAGGCACCACTGTGATGGGAATCTTCTAGATAATACTGTGCTACAAAGGAGCTATAGGACCATAGCCACCACTCAGAGGTCTGGCAAAACAGTGATTTAGGAGTAAGCTATTTATTTTTACGATTGTATTCTCTTCCCAGAACAAGTGAGACGGAGCAAAGAGCAATGCTCATGTTCCATCTCCAAAGCAACACACAGACATCTTCAATTTAGAACCAGGGGCCTGAAAGAACATCTTTTCTTTATTGTATTAGCATAGTGCCAAGAGGGGATTCTGTCCTAGTACAAGAAGGTCAGCGAAGTTCCAGCCCTACAAATAAGATGAGGCTGGAAATTAGAGACCCTGCGGGGAGAACCAACCTCCACAGGTCACACAACAGTGTTTTTCAAGCCTCTACCTACTGCTTTATTACCACTGCTAACCCATTTAAATGAAAACATTACCTACCTGATGTTTAATTGCATCATACAACAGTTGCCTCCCTGAAGGTTTATCAAAATCACCAACAATCCAAAAAGTAACTGGTCTAACAAAGGAATCATCTGCAATTAAAAAAAAGGGTGGGAGAAATCTGAGGGTGAAGGGAAGGAAAACTTCAGGTTTTCCTCATTTGGAGGAAAAATATGATGCACATGCAAAGACTTCAAAAAACGTAAAATTACATAGGAAAGCTATGGATGCAGCTAAGCTATGAAGTCTGGCAAGACAGGAATAATAGTATTGGTACTATATTAGGTTCCATTTACCTCATTCAGAAAACCCACATGGGACAGCATGCATCACTGTTTCTAAGATGGATTTTTTTTCATTTGTTTGCTGTCTTTTTAATTTAGAAACTTTAAAGGAACCTATAAATAACTTACAGGTTCCAGCTAGGTTGCAGACATACCACTTCTTTATACTGAAGCTGTTAGTTCACAAAATCAGTTTTGTATAGAGAAAAAAGCACTGCAGCAAACATGCACTTAAACAGCTCGCTTCATTTCCTGCTGGTTCTAAAGCCAGTGTTACAAAGGAACCAGAAAATTCCCAGAACAACAACGTATGAAATGCTAAAGCATGAGTTACCATAGATCTCCTTGGAAGACATTCCTGGTCAAAAAGCAGAAAGGAAAGGGGAAAGGAGACAGACATTAATAATTTGACAGTAATCTCAATGTGTATCAAGAAGCTGTAGCACTGTACTGGGCACAACTGAATCACTAAAGTTAAAGTCCAACAATTAACAAATTTGCTTAATTTTCTTAGAATAAACTTTGACTATTTCTTCCCCTTAAATAGATGGATACTTTATTTCCATGCCACAGCACTAATTAAACTACATATTACCAGTTTCATACCGTACCGTGAAGGCATCATTCTGAAGACCGTTTGCAAAAGCTGCCACGCCATTATGACTTGGGTGTTAACTGTTTCTGTTAGCTTCCCTCTTTCAAAGCCAGTACAACAGTGCTATTTCAGTACTGTTGCTGAGCCAGCAATACATATAACTTTCCTATTATTTTAGAAGATAAATGTGCTACAGCATTACTGTACTCAGGTATCAGTTATTAAATATCTTAAGTGACAGAAGAGGCAGTGACCCAAAACTGTCAAGCCATGGGATTGCAAATTAATGCACGCTTTCAAATGAGCATGCAGAAGTTTAGGTTTAATTAATACTGTACAAAGGGAAAACAAGAACCTTGTTTGGGTCTAAGTGACTGAACATGACGCAAGGGCAAATACGAGACAGCAGGAGCAATGGGAACATTTAAGACGGTGCATGCAGGTGGGAGTGGCTGGAGATAGTACTGGCGAAACTGGTGAGAGTCTAGTAAAGGTGACAGACAGGAACAAGAGGAATTGATTCAAATGACAGCAGCTTATTTATGATACCTAACTGGAACAAATACAGAAAAGGGCCTGATCAAGCTCTGTTACTACTTCTGTGTATGCATTTCTCACCTCGAGAGGTACAGCTGACTTCTAACACTAACAGCAGACTTTATGTATAACTGTAATAAAACAATACTAACTGGATAAAGCAGTACATGCACTGGAGCAATAAAACCGGCACAGACAACATTAGGTGTTGTCTTATATAATGGGCAATAACCATTTCTTCTGAAGCCGTGTAACTTTTAGTAATTTAGAATTACAAGAGAGAGCGAGCCCTTTGGTATTTTTCTAGTCAGTGTCACTGCCGGATCGGAGCTTACAGTGCTGCATTTCTGGAGGCCGTTTGCAATACAGCAAGAGCATGCTGGGTGTGACTTCATTATTCAGTGAAGGCTGGGCTGGGTTTAAAGAGGGGAACATTCTTGTTCCATGTAGAGGTCATGTCTTAGTAAAATAAAAACCATTTCTTTTTAGCACTTGGATTGCGCCATTACCCACAGGCCTGAACAAGGCTCAGTGCATGTGTTGAGTGCTGTATGTACGCTTGGAAACGCACACGAGATCAGATTTGGGTTCACAATCCGCTGCAGATGTTACCTTTCTTTGTTAAGTAGGTCATGCTGTTTGCGACAGCAGCTGTCTTATCTCTGGAATCCAATGTGGTAAAACGAGCAAAGTCATCCACGTAAAAATTATCTGAGGAAGAGACAAAGTATTAGATGGCAAAGCAACTATTCCATGTAAAATGGAAGAAAAATCACTACTTTTACCAGAACATTAAGAATACATCCCATTTTGTTCCTTGTGATAATGCTTTTTATATCTCATTTCCACTGTTAGTAGATAAGCTGAGAGATATATTTGTGTTGTCTCATAAGTTACAGTTTTGTCTCACAAGCTACATTAATAACTACATTGCATATGTGATATGCAGAAGCCAGTTGAAAGAACTGTTTGTCTTATTTCGTTGATTTACGTAAATAACATATGTTTAAAAATCTACTGTGCTATATTTTTCAAGCAACTCAAAAAAGGTAGTTGTGCAAGTGGTTTTGCAATACTGTCATTACACTGCAGAGTCACCGCGCTGGATGTTAGTACATCTAGCTGTGAAAAGTTCTGCTAAATCTTAAGTAATTCCAGAGCTGACTGTCAATCTCTGCTCAAAAGAAGGTTAGAAATAAGAAACAAGCTGTTGCTTTATACGTTACATGACTGTTCTTGGCTTTTGCTAGCATTGCTAATTTCTCAACTTGATGAGTCATATTCCCCTAAAGGTTTGTATAAAATCAAAACGAATTCCTGTTTTGCCAAATCTGTCGACATTCATGTTGCTATTGTACATAACATCTCCCCAGCACCAGGGCTAGAAGATCACTTGGGGTGCTGTTGATACTTTGCCACTAGAGCTGTCCGTTAGGACAGCAACAGTCTTCAACTCAGACACTTCAGGTTTCATGCAATTAAAAGCATCCCTTACTCATTCCTGTCAGATCTAGGTAGTCTCTGTCAGACGTTAAGATTCTGGAGTTAATTCTTGGAACAACATTAGGCTGGTTCATGATATACTCAACCACATCTTGGTCATTAGACAATTCACCCTGAAGGGAAGAAGAAAGAAGCGGTATTTGTTATTTCATGTGTATGTCTACTTTAGTTAACTTAAAAAACCACAAACAACCAAAACCCCCAAAACCACCAACAACAAAAAAACAAACCAAGAAATGATACAAGTTAAGTTGTCTTGTGTATTATATATTCAGGGACTTTTGAGACAGTTTTTTCAAATGTTGTTTCTTTCTAAGGCCAGAGCTGAACTCAGCACCTACCAGGTACACGGCTCGCTGGAAGATGCTTGTGGTTTCCAGGATTTTGTGCATTGTCACGGTTTCTAGGTCGTCAGGATCCAGCTGATCCTTTTGAAAAGGCATTCCATTGAACAGCACAACAGGGAGAGGACCTACACCCGTCTGCTCGTAGTAACCTCTCGCTGCCTAAACACAGGGAAAGAAGTAGCTTTACCACGTCAGCCCGTTACCGTGAGGGTTCGTAACATTCCCATGCAATATCCACACAAGTCTGTTCTAAACACACCAAGATGTCCTTCCAGCTTTTATACGATACAGAGAATATTAATTTTACAGAGTGCATGAGACACTGTGTGTCTTACATGCACAAAATGTCCTTGTCTTTCAGAGTTTCAAAGCAAAAAGAGTTACTTCATAATACAGAAGTGCAAAATATTCCATTAGTTTCATATAGTAAGTAAAGCAATTCCAAAGACCACTTTCTGGTAATAGCAAAAAATGCACAACAGGAAATCTGACTTTGCATATGGAAGCAAGTGTGATGCAAGCAGCGATAGTTGTAAGATCAGACAGGGTAGAGGTGGGGTTTTTAATTATTTTTTGAGAACAGGTTTCTTAAACTTGTGAAAAAACATTTATTCGTAGGGGAGGGGGCTACTACATCAAAACAGATTTCCCCATTTCATGTAACCACTGCAAAATGCACCATCATTATCGATGCTGTCAGGGACAGAAGTCCGTCAGGTTCTACTGTTTAGAGGCTCTTGTTGACGGCTTTTAAGACCTTTTAGGGACACAGTTACCATAAAGTTCAGATCACGTGAAGCGTGCTCAGTGTTGTTTTAATTTGTGTCCTTTCTATGGAGATAAGCTCCTCCTGAAGGCTTCCTTCCTTATCCCAAGGCTTTGCAGAGTTTTAAGGTGGGGTTGTGCCGAATGGAGTCAGGTACACCAGCTGCAGCGAGGCCTTCAGAGCGGCCCCTCAAGCCTCCCGGAGGCGAGCGCTTTGCACGTGTAGGGAGTTTCGGGGGGTGGGGGTATGCTTTTGGGGTTCTGGGCTTTGATTTGGCATCTAGTGTGAAAACTGAGAAGGCCTCTCCTGTCATGCAAAAACGTCTGTCTGTCTTTTATGGGGTTTGATTTCTACAAAATGCTTTTCTCTTCGCTTTCCTACATCGGAAGATGGAAATCACGTGTGCATAGGAGCCTATCTATGTAAGCCTGACTACATTCCTTACATTTACAGATGTAGGCAGCATCATCCGTGTCACAGAGCTATCACAGACAGTTTTTCATTCTTTCTTTTAGAATACTCAACAAAAATATAAACAACTCCCTACAGAATCTCAAATAAAATGTGCTTCACCTAACATGTAAGTGATCCAATAGTGATTTGCTCTCCCGATTTTCTCCATACAGAAAAGTATCAACCCTAAAAATAACTTTAAGAAATTATCTGAGGAAGATTGTTGAATGCCGTGCTATAGGAAAGGCATTTTAAAGCCCTCACCATTACTTTATCTCACACAGTATTCAAATACCAGTAAAGAAAACCCACACCAGTCCCTCACAGACATTAAGCCCCTTGGTTTTCTTACGAACCACTCCATCACCCTGATTTTTTTTCAAGCAATTTTAAAGTCTGTTAAAGCCTGCGTACCAGAATGGAAGCACGATTTATGAGTCACTAGGAAGTTATCTTAGTTCTGGTACTACACACATAGACTTTATATATATATATATATATATATATTACAGTATATTATATATATTATATAAAGCTTTGTGCTGAACATAAATACTTACTAAAATACTACTGAAAGTCACTCAATGTGATAACAAAATAGCTACCTGGTTAGTAAGAGAACTGGATCAAGAAATGGTACGTTAACTATATTTTGAAAATGGTGTTGAAACAAAAGAAGTGAAAAAGCGCTCTATTTCATGAATTCTTACCTTTCTGTTTTGATCGTAGGCAGAATCAATTCCCAGAATGCTGTTGACTTCCACATAAGGATACTGTTTCTCAAGAACACTAACCACATGCTCCACTTTCAGCTGATCTCCTGTTTTTACTTTGTTATATATCTGAAAGGGAGATACAAACCCAAGTTTACAGCTGCAACTGTAAAGCCTCTGCCCTTACCAAAGGTAAGTTGACCTGTCACATGTATTCCAGTAATTACAATAAGGCATTAACAGCCAGATTGCAAAACATATTTTCATATTTATTTGCTGCTATAACAGCTCCTAAGCACTTGTAGCTATTATAATTATCTTGCTTTACCTTGTAGTCATTCCAGTGAGATTGGAAGGAGGTAAATGTCATGTATTTCTTTAAATAATAACTTGCATCTTTAATTAGAAAAGGTATTTGAGCAAGAAAAGTAGTGCTTAGGGAAAAAAAGGCTCAAGTAATGCATATTCAAAGAGCTACCGTTCCCTTCAGAACAGCTGTTTACTGCTTGTAAACAATACAACAGACATCATATAAAGTAGGTAACTGTTTCCCTCTTGAAGGAACAACATTTTACTTGGACTTACAAATACATACCAGGGAAGGAAAACAAAAACCAAACAAACAAAAAGAGAATAAAAGTCGTGGTCTTCAGGTCACCAGCAGTTTAATGTTACGGTATGCTCCAGCTTGTTGGTTTGTACAACAGCATCCAACTACAAGTGAACATGGATTTACTACCACCTCTATTATCCTTTGAGGTAGCAAAATATGCAGCAGGAGCTCAACACAAATTATAATATTGAAGGGATACAGCGGTTTAGTACTCATTGGCAGAATGAGCCAAGAGGCAATATCAGAAAAACATTCAAAAGTGTTAAGTGTCACGTTTAAGCCTAGTCTCACTTGGTAAGTCAGGTCAGAAGCACTTTGTAAAGAAACATGTATTGTGTGGTATTTGGAGATACTCTGATATCAAGCCAAAGAAACATTTCTTTTGTTATCTACATATTAGCACATTAACATTATCTTACATACATGGAAAATACGAAAACATTCATTTCCCTTTTAAATTAATACTTACAGACATGACAGTCTGGAAAGCATAATTATTGTCCATTTCTTGCGCCACGTAATTATATGCCCTAAGGAGGGCAACACCGGCATCCTGAAGTCCATCAACATCCTCCGAGTCATTAACCACAAAGACTAGTCCTATCCTGCAATCAAACGAATCCCCAGATCAGGACTCTATTATACTAATAAATAATCAGCTTTCCACACAACGTTCAGCTATGAACGTTATCTTAGCAAAGGCTTTTTCTGGAATAGACTGGTAAGATTTTGAGAATGGCCAGGAATGAAACTTGGGACGTATAATCTCTAACGGTGAGTCCGTCAGAATCTTGCTTTTCGTCTTTCATCCAAAGTCCTTGCTTTTAAGTCTCTTTTGGACTGTTAAAGGAACTGAGCTCTGTTTTGCTAGTAGCAAAAGTTGTATTTAAAAATTTTCAAATAAGAAACAGTATTTTAGTAAGATCCCTTCCCAACATCCCATACAAGATAAGTAACATTTCTACAGTCACCTAGCAGTGAGAATTTTACAATTGCAAAAGCTACAAAAATAAAACTGATGTAAAAAAAATCCCTGATAAAGTACAGCAATTACCTCAGTGGGATGTGGTTACTGAAGAACATCTCTGCCACATTCAGTAATTCTGCTGTGGTCTCGTGAACAGGATCTACTATCAGCACCTGCATACAAATTGCAGTTAAAAAGTTTCTGTTCTCTTAAGAAGTCAAGATACAGGTTTTTCATTAGAGATGGCTTCATTCACGTCTCAGTGCAGAATTATCATCAGATCGATTTTATACACTGCCAGGGAGATGACACCCACTGAATAATAGTTTCTTCTAAAGTCTTTAAGTCCATTATCTAAAATACCACGTCTAAACCACTCCTTTAACCAGAAGAGACAGATTCCTTACATGCTTTATATCATTACTTCAGTATAGCCTGGCGTCTGGGCTTCTGCCTCCGCGTGCACACAAACCCACCCATTAGGATGTGCGCGGGAGACAGGCGTTTCTCCAAACGGAGGCACACGGCATGGCTCTGCTAAACCCCCCAGAGAGCCGGTGCTGCTAAGACGTTGTCTAAGCAAGCCCAAACACGGACAGAACTGGGCCACGCAGAATGAATTTAGGGCCCTTTATTCATGCCAAGGGTTGTCTTTCCATTTAATAATTGCAATGTTAGAAGTACTGAACTCCAGAGAAAAAGATAACACATTAGTGCTCCCGCAGCTGGAGGTGGCTCAAGTCCCTGTTTGCCACTAACCAGAGGATTCCTTTTTTTTTACAGGGCCACTCTACCACATGACAACAGTTCCACTACAGAATTGACGAACGCCTTATTACATCTAACTGAAGTAGTTTAACTAGAGGCTAAAAGGACACCCAGGATTAAGCTGAGGGCTGTTGATCATCTTTTGCAGTCTTGGTGCTTTCTAACTGAACCAACTGAAGTTGCTCTTAACCCCGTTAAGAGGATACTAATTACCAAATTTGAGGGATTTCATTAACCAACTTCAGGCATTATCACAAAGTTGAAATGCACCAAATCCTCACTCGTCAGATGTTCATTTTTCCACTGATGAAGCAATTTTGGCATCTATTAGATGCCACAGAATCGTGCTCAGTAATCTTTGAATCTCAGCCATAACTTAACTAGTTTGGGTAGAACAAAACCTTTTAGAATAGCATCCTACCTCAAGATATTTAAGTGACAGGGAATCCAGCGTATTTGTAGGCAAGTTGCAAAAGCTAATGTCCCTGCTGTTGAAAAAAACAAAATGCATATTTCATTTCTAATCAGATTATTACTTACAAAATTATGGAAGTTTTTTCTAATTTGTCTGATCACGCCTGGAAATGTGGGACGCAGCAGTTCTTGCACATTGGAAGGCCAGGAATTATAGCGACTGTCAAATTCAAGATTGTTGATCCACTAAGAAAAAAAAAACCAAGGCATTTAAATGACTGTCAGGCCTCCTGCTCAAGTCTGAGACTAATATATTTTAAAATCAGACACTATATTGAGACCTGTATGAATAAAAAGCTTTTTAAAAAGAGCTAATTATATTTATAACTTTCCTTTTTTTCTTCGCTGTAGTTTCACAGCTGATTGTGAGATAAGAACAAAAGTTCCCCTGACAGCTTAAGAATGCACTGCCCAATGGCAAATAAAATATTTCTTATATAAAACAATACGCACTGAAATAGCGGGGCTTCTGATGTCCACAGCATAGTCGGAATCCGATGGCTGGATGTTCAACTTCAGAACATTGTGTAAGGAAAGACCCTCAATTCCTAAGCTGTGCAGGCCTTCCATAACGCGGGCTTCATTGCGTAGCACATCAATCAAACTGGAAGGAGAAGAAAAAATGTTCTTGAATTTTAAAGACACAGCAAATAACTTTCTGTTATCCTGAGTGTTAACAGATGAAAGGTATAAACAAAGTCTGCCATGTCTGTGCATTACTTCTTATTTGTCATCTATTTCTATCTGTCCTAAGAAACTTGAGATAACTTAAACCTATTCAAATATATTGTACTTCTAGGAAAAACTACATTAAATCAAGATAACTATACTATGATGTACATATGTAATTTCAATTCGATGTTATTGAAACAAATATCTTGACAAAGACGTAGGGCGGTTTTCAGATGAAAACTTTACAGCGGTTTACCCTTCGAGAATCAGTCTACTATCTTCAGAATAAAACCTGTATGTTGACAGTCTTGGGGACCATAATCTCACTGGTCACAGGACAGATCAAAAAAACAGCGCAACAGTGACTTCCCGTTCCAATCTTCAAGGATATTGCAGTTTTCACATCGGCTTTTTTGTTAGAAAGGCACTTGCATAAGAGAAAGGACCATGATTTGCTTTTTCTAGTACTTAACAAGAGTCTTGTTAACTTAACTGAGTCTAGATACAGACTTGGTGAAGAAGGTTCAAAACTGTCTAAATAATTCCCTCATCCACGCACCAGCAGGATGCAGGCTCCTGAACAGCATAGTTATTCTGAAAAAGAAAACATTCATACCTAAATATGTCCTGAGTGTCTAAATCAATAAGTAGTCCGTTGATGAACAGGGCAGAATCTCCTGGTTGCAATCCTAATGTTCCTTTGAAATACTGAGAGAAAGCAGAATGCCCGTTAGAAGAATGCTCTGCACAGGAAAAAAATTACTAGAGTTTAACGTGTCAAATAGCAGATTTTATCTCCCTTATTGCATTACAATTTGCATTATATGACGTCTCAGCTACAGTCCTTTCTGACTTTGTGCGCGCATCCGTACCAGAGGAAAAAGCAACTGAAGCTGTTCAGTGCATAGGTACATAAATGGGACTTCTGTTTGTTTCCGTATGATTCAGTAGTGCACTGGAAAGCCCCTGAGAAGATTTTTTTTAATACATGCTCAAATTAAATAATTAGAAATGCTTGAGAGAAGTAATTTGATTTTCTTTTAGCTGACAGGCCACAAAGTAGATGGACAAGTAGCACCCGGTTACCCGTCTCGGCTCTTTAACACGCAGTTTTGGGCAGATCAGACTTAAACTGCTGGATATTGCATGCCGCTCACTAGTGGAACTAACTACTGTGTTTAAGGTACCAATTAAGTCCTGACCTAACGGATACGTCATCAATGAAAAGTAGATGAGCTGCCACTGTACTCTGATCTCCCCAAAAATCAGGCAGCACACAAATGGAAAAAGTCTTAACAATATTTTGGAATTACTTCCAAGTACCTCTAAGCAGCACCGCGTTCGAATGGATACTTGCCCTGAATTGAGGCACCATCACAGAGAACAATTTTGAATCAGGAGAGGTGAATAAAACACACTCCCTCTCCAAGCAAATTTCCCAACTCTACCAAGAAAGATTTTGTTTAAAAACTGAAAAATGACATTGCTTTCTTCCAATACCTCTTATTTTGCAGTACCAGTTACAAAATTCTATTAAGAGGTGTGAAGAACACTGAAGGATAAAGATAGTATTTGGACATTTAAAAACACTAATATAATGAAGAATGTGAGCAAAGCAAACAGAGGAATAGCAAAGTACTATGTGAAGTACCAAGAACAGAGAAGCAGCATCTAATCAGGAAGAATGTACATGTTTTATCAAATAAAAAGGTTCCCAAAGATCAGCTGAGTACATGCAGCGTTAAACTCTATCTTTTTGTGGACAAATAGTAAACTAGAACTTACTATTAGCAGTGGACTTCACTATCAAATAATGCCCACAGAAAGTGAGTTATGCAAAGAATAGCTTTAAAGGGCAGGGTTAGAACTAGCCGGATCTGGATCTAGTAGCCTAGACATACTTTGGATAAAAATGAGTGCCCAAAACCACGGGTTTACCTGCGGACCAGTCTGATCTACCACAGAACAGAAAAGCCCCCAGGCAGCTTTAGCTTGCACTTACATTCTATACTTTGTCCCTTCCAGAACCACACCAGCCGACAGTGCCAAACCGCATCCCTTCTTTCCTGATTTTATGGCTATTGAACAACAAGGGATTTCTCTTTCAGAACAAGAATCTCGGGGGACTTGTAAGTAGCTGTCAGGTAACTTTGCATTTACTAGTAGACTAGTGAAATATCATTGATCAGATGTTAAACAGACATGTGTGTACTTAAAAGACTTTGTATTTTTCCTATTAATACCAAGCGAGACTGAAGTGTCTGAATAGATCAGTGCAGTTCATAGAACAAAAGCTGTTGTTTGGCTGTTTTTATTACCATCTTACACTTCGATTTTGCACTCTATCCAGACTGCACCACCCAGGTGTATTTTAATTGTACAAAATTCTGTACAAAAGCCTGTACAAAATTCTCAAGTGACTATTATTTTTTTTCAGTGCTTTTCTAATACTAAGTACACAACAGAGATGTTGAAAGAAATACCAGAGCCTACTCAATGACCCCCGCTCACAACCTGGGGTTTTTTTTAATGATTCTGTTTTCAAAGCCCATGTAGGCTTACTTGGATAGCTGTTAAATTTTATTCCTTCGCTAGTTTCACATCAAAACACCAGCACTGGAACCATTTCCTCCACACAATATGAATCATTCTGTGCCATGGTACGTTTCGAGTTTATTCTGTGACTTCCCTGTAAACACCGATGAGTTTAGATATCTAAGCACCATCTCAAATTGGGTAATGAGAATGAAATTTCTTCTGCACCCTTAAAACTGTAAATTCAAAACCTAGAGTCAGTAACGTGAAGTCAGCCTCTTTTTAACTGTTACCCAGGACGAGCGGTGCTATGACATTGCGACTTTACACATCTGCTGTACCACTCAAATAAGAACTAGGCCAGGGAGTGAAAGGCCACCCGGCAGGCACAGTCCTACAGCAAACATATCAACCACCTGTGCACAACTTCAGCTGGCAAACCACCGCTCCAAGCCTGGAACTCAGAAACTAACTGAAGAGTGATGTGACATAGACATCAGCATTTCTACTGCTTCATTTTTGACACAGCCTTGTTCTGTAGATGAGATTAAGGCAGTCTGCAGATTAAGAACATCTATGCTGTATGTTTTCTGTAAATATTTTCCACCAGGATTGACAGCACAGTACTTTCATTGCATTTAAAAATAATTTTATAAAGATGAATAAATACAGTTAACAGATTCTGAGTTCAGATACCAAACAGAAGGTCCCTTTCATATACATTAACACGTGCTTGCCAATAACTGTCAGAACGCTTGACCGCAGTGAACAACCACTGTAAGGGCAGCTCTGTGAACAAAACCCCGGATCATCATTCCCCAGCACAGTGATCTCAAAGAATTTCTCACCACTATTTTCATATTTGAGCAAACAAACTAAATTAGAATCATAGAATGATTTAGGTTGGAAGGGACCTTGAAGATCATCAAGTTCCAGCGCCCCTGCCATGGGCAGGGACACCTCCCACTACACCAGGTTACTCAAAGACCCGTCCAACTAATATAGAAATTGCATTCCATATATCATAATTACATATATATAAAATACAGAATCCATGTTTGAAAATCCCCCACTTCTTTACTTCCCAGATGCATACTAAGACAAAGTTGTGTGTGAAAATACCAGGTCATTATTTTGAGCAAAATGTAAACTTTTCAACAGAATAATTCTTTTCAAAGCCTGAACTTATATTTAAACGCAAGTGCAAAAGCATTACATTACTTTCTAAAAGCATTACCTTTTGGTTCTCTTCAATTTCTGCTCGGAGTTCCGAAGAAACAACTGTTTTTGTTATGGCTCTACAGAAATAAAAGCATCAGGTTGTGAATCATCTTTCTGTTTATCTAATGGATAGATTAGGTACCTACTTATCTTACTTTTTGTACCTTATATATAAAAATATTTAGTCTCCTAGGATAAAGTGCCGCAATCAGAAGCACCTGCACTTTGTGGAGCCATTAAAGAATAGGATGTACTATTTTTTCTTATACTGTATAATTCAACAGAACATAAAAATGTTAACCACATGACAGCTCTAATTAGACAGTGTCTAATTTCACATTGCCCATAATAAAAGTGGGCAGCTGCCAGAAAGGTAGAGGTAGAGGCTGGCAGCAGAAAATGGGGGGGTTTCACCCCCCATTGTGAGTTCTCCTTCCTTGCCTTACATTGGATCTAGTGATCACATCATCACAGAATGGGCGAGAACAGCTCACAGACCACACTAAAAATGCAATGAGAGTGCATTAAGAAGCTAGAAAGAGCACAATCGTAATATCAGTTAGTGGGAAATAAGACCAGAATTCAGTTTCTTTTTACTCTAGGGTCTATCTCCACCTACTCAAAAAAGAGAAGTTCCTATAATATCATCTTCACAACCCAGGTCATGGAATTTATCAAAAGAAATATATTTCTGGACTGGTTGGGCATGCCAGATTATGACTGGATTTCCCGAAGTTAATTTGAACGTGCTCAAGACAGTCATTGACAAAGTGCAAAAAACCAGTGGAATTGCGCATCAGTCTCTGGCATGAGACTGACTGGGCCGTTTGCCAAAGTGAACCCCAGAAGAATAAAGCTTAAAGCCACCAAACAGAAAACTTATCCAATAAATTCTGGAGGACTTGATGCAAAAGGCTCAGAAGCATTTCACAACAAAATAGCACAGGTAATTCTGCCAAATTTTCCACCAGTCCACATCAGCTGCCATCCAAGAGAAATACTGTAAGATCCTCTTTGTAACCATAAGCTGAAGAACTTCTCTGCATAAACATTCCCCAGTGTCTGCTTGCAGCTAAATGGAAACTTGGACGTTAACCGAACCAATGCTGCCTGTCTCATGTTCTACTCAGAAAAAAAGATAATAAGAAAATTTCCTAGAACTCATCATTAAAGTTACCTGGCCTTCGTAGGAAAATTCTGGCTGAGATCTTTCATGACCATCAAAGCATCCACAGTGGGGGCAGTCAAAATGCGAGCGGCAGTTTGAAAACTTAAATCTAGAAGTGAAAAAATAGAAGTCAAGAACTCTAAACTGCAAACAAGCCAATGCAGAGTCATCTTAACTGTAGCTTTCAACTTGTTCGCTTGTTACCTACAAAAATGCATTTTCTATCTGCACCTTTACATAGTTTTTGTTTTCATGTTCTTCCTTCTATTCAACTTCTATTTGTTGCCTTGAAGAAAGTAACCCTTTCAGAATGAACCAATGTATCTTGTCTACAGGGTGCTTCAATGACTCTGGACCCTTGCCTTTTTTTTTGGCTGAGGGGGGAGGATATGCCCTTCAGAAGGGGTCCAGGTACTTGTTTCACAAGCCAGCACTACCAACAGCCATCTACTGGATATAGGTAGATTCTCTGTGGCTTCACCATACGTTCAGCATTTTGAATTCCTTTTTTTTTTTTTCAGAGGATGAAAAGCCTTTCCACAGGCCAGGGAAACGGGTCAGAGTTGCACACGGACAGTTTTGAAATAGTTTGCCTTTGGTCTTGAGAAATATCAGCTTTCCACACCAAGAATGTGAGCATGGAAAGAAACCTGACATTTCTTTTGCTTTTCTGTATTCAGCAGATCATCCCAGTAGTCAGTTTAAGAGCAAATGGCTTACTGTGCTTCACAACACAGAAAGCAAACCTCACTTCAGAAGTCCCGTGAAACGATCTCTCTAACAGCTATTTCCACAGGACGCTGCAAAGGAGCCTTAGAAAATCCAGCAGTTTCCAGTGCAGGAATCTACAGTGAAACTTTCAACTGCACGCAGCCACTCGCAACCTCATTTGCGTAGAAGACAAGATACAGTAAGTTTTTGCAGTACAACACCGAAAGTCTTCATACCTTGTAACTGCCATACTTTCAAAGGTGCCATTTCGTTGGTACTTTCCACGAGGTGTTTTCTAAGCTCTTTCAGCTCCTCTGTCAAGTCAGGATACAACTGCCTAAAAGGGCGTGAGGGTAAAACAACTTTTGTGGTTTCCTATAAGCAAGCCTGCTGCGAATTCAAAGAAACTAGCACATGAAAAGGCGCGCTGCTAACACATATGGATAACTGAGACATGTCAAAAATAATAACAAAGGAAAAGATGAGCATCTTGCCACCGAGTTGTTTTGATATGACAAAGACCAACACCTTTACAACTGAGTTTTACCTTAGTTTTCCAAACAGAAATCCCTGAACTTCATCAATAGGGTCATTTTCATCTATTACTGTTGCATTGACATCTGTGCCTATAAACACACAGAGAAGAATACTCTTACCAAGCTATTCAGAAAGAGTAATCACACTCATTTTGATAAGTTTAACAAAACTATACGGCAGTAACCAGAAAAAAGGAAGAAAGGGCAAGTTTCAGGTTTACTTTCAAACCTGTATCCAGGAGGCATTACCTTTACAAATGAACAGTGTGACAGCTGAAATAAAGCCAAGTTGAATTACTGAGAAGGAAAAGCTTCACATGACTGGAAATCTCAGAGACCTTGGCGCTGCAGAGGAATTCACTAGGACCTAGGAGGTTTCAGGACATGCCAGCTTTGTAGAGTAAGTGCTAAACTTCCATTGTGAACATAACCCTGATTTTAGCCCCAAAATACACGATAAAAAATAGTATCTGAGTAGAGACCAATTCTGGGCTTAAATGTCAAAAAGAAACCTGTGCGAAAGACTCACATGATCTCCCAACTAGCTGGACACAAGCCAGCTCCAATCTAGATGGTTTATGCTCAAGTCCAACTAAAGGTCCTGACCTTTTAGATGCGTGTTTGCTTCTGGACGAGCTAAAACAGCCCAGGCGTGAATAAAAGACGGCACAGTCAGAACACTGACAGAATCAGACAGAAGCTGGAGGAGAACCTTATACCTCTAATGCACAGCTTACTACCTGTGAGCTGTTTGCAGCTCACAGCGACGCCAGTACAGTTTGTCCATTTTGTAAAACATTTTAGATCACTGCATCGATATTGGTATAAAACTTCACAAGTTTTCCCCAGAATCACTCTTTTTCCCCACCTGAAGAGACATAAGCCTCCAATGTCCTATTCTACAAACAATACCAAGGCTTTTGCATGACTTTTTGATGACAAATTAATGGGAATTCTCACACAGTGACAAAAAAAGTTGGATCACCTCTTCTAGTATGTTAGTTTCTCCTGTGTCTGTATTCTAGATGGTGGCAAAATATTCTGGAAAGAACCCAATTCAAAATCTGAGTTCTGTTCTCCACAACTGTTATCTCAAACTAAATAATTTTTTTCTTGCACTTAAGTCCAAGATAAAAGCAGGAAGTTCTGGAGTTTTATATGTGTGCATGCATGTAAATAAAAAGTATACAAACACACAGTTACCCAAGCAAGAAATATTTTGGCTGGTGTATGAGAGTTTGCAAAACACAAGTCAGTGCTCTAGAGAAAGCAGCAAAAGCAGAAGAAATCATGCAGAATTCTAAGTTCTGTTTTCCCAAAGAACAAGAGGAGGAAACACATTCTGCTCTGAGGATGGATAAGATAAGGCAAATTAAGGTAATGAACTGCTTTTACATCTGCAGAGAATTTGGTTATGTGGTAAAAAATCAGTTGTATTAGTAGTGCCATTACTAAGATCTAGTCCAGAGTCATGACTCCATTGGGCCCAGCATTGCGTAAGTACAGAAGGCCAGTGCCATGGCAAAGATACGTTTCATAAAGAACGTAATCCCAAGAGAGAGAGGGAGACAAGTGACTTCAGAGCTAAAGAAAGAATAGCTGCAATTCAGACAGCCATTTATATAAAAAGAAATATAAAACTTTCTTCGCAAAATTAAAATGTTCACATAAAAATAGTTAAAATAATAATTCACCTTTCACCTGTGTATCATCCTTGGCCTTATATTCTGTACTTTTAATAGCCAGTTCCACACCATAGCCAGAGAGGTAGACTTTTTCTTTACTGGGATTCTGTAAGGAGAAGCAAACAGTACAATATTGCTAGCCTTTGTTTTGATGTACAAATCAAAAGCTGCCATTTCTCAAAGGTAAGAAATCTCAAGCCAGTACACTTTTTAGACACAACTAGTAATGTGTAAGTAAGAAACAATATAGTGATTCTGCAGTAATATACTGTAATAATTATACTTCCTATTGTATTTCAACAAAACTCTCTGAGGGTTCAGAGGGCAAAGATATCTCTATGAACCAAAAAACCCACTGAAAACCACCGAACAAAAGGGAACACAAAACGATGTTTGCAGGACTCGGCGTGTAAGCCAAGTAGAGCAGGGTGGACTCATGCCATCAAATGAGATAGAAGAGGGAAAGGAACTTAACTGTGAAGTCAGATTTCTCAGAGCTTTTGAAATGTAGAGCTAAGTACTAATCCAGTGGTTATAGGCAATGTAGAGGAGGGAGATGGAAACCAGAATAAATAGCACTAGAACTGGTAAGTGGTTCTGTAATAAAATTGCTACAGAAACAATTCATTTGAAAATGTAAGGTAAGGTTAATCCCTGCTTTTCATATCAAGTAACTAAGTGGCCTGACTGGGAAAGATCCAACTATCTTACTTCCTATAACCTAATATTGGTAGAGCACCTTTTTTTTTTTAGAGTAAACTCTGTAATTTATCCGGAGTTTAACTCTGCATTTGTAAAATCAAATGATCCTCCTATTTAAACAGTCACGAGGTTTTAAATATTCTGTATGGCTCGGCTGCATGCAATGAAAAATAAACTTCGAGTATTCCAAACAAATACCAAGCAGCAACACGATGCAAATGTCAATTTAAAGGGAACAAACTTTGGCCATTTTTCTTTTTTTACTAGCCAGACCAGTTACTCTTTCCATGTCAAATACCGCTGTTACAATGCAGAAATATACTTACAGCAATATAGTGTCTGAGCACGTAAGTGATTTCTCCCGCCTCAGCCTTTAAGGCAAGCCTCTTGTGGTTTCTGTAGAACTCCTCTGAGCCAATCTCAGCGTAAAGTACGACAACGGGACTTTCGGGGTTTGACACTGGGTACTTGTGGTCCCCTTTGAACAAAAACGGCTTTGGCCTAAGAGTAAACATTGAAGATGGTCACTCTGTGGTTCACAGCATTTCCGCACTCAATGCAAGATGCAAATTCCTTTTTCTCACGTGTAATCACTGTTCCTGTCTTCACTGAATACATATGGCAAGCTATGCCCACATATTATCATGGTTGACAGCACTCGATGCATGTTGATAATCTTTTAACAAGCTTTGTTAAAAATGGACATATGAAAATTACACAAGTAGGTAGGTGCTATTTTGAATCTAATACGATCCTTATTTTAAAAATTAACCCCTTCCTTTAAATTTTCAATTAACCTTTTTTTCCCCCCGATGGCAATTTGTGAATTCTGTATTTTAAAAAAAAAAAAAAAAAGGCTAACAGAGCAAATGTTCCAGGAACTCAAATTCAAGGGAACCCTGTCCTTGGCTTAGTAGACAAACAAAAAAGTGAATGAGAAGGCTATTTTCAACCTCTGGTTTTAAATTTTGTCTAAAATACAATGACATATTTAAAATATTCCCAGTGAGTCAGAGGGATAGCATGTGAGCTATAGATGCCATATGTCTGCACATTGACAAAAGCCACCTTTATGCCTACAAAAACCAAAGCTACCAAGATTACAAGACAAACTGAAATTTAAGGTGGTTTTTTTCTAGAGAGGTATTATATTTTATAGTTTCTTGCTGTTACTAAAAGTTACAATCAAGTTCTGTTCTTGTAAAGAAATCTGAATTTGAAATATATTGTGTGGTAATAGTTTTGTTAACGCTGAGAAAATTGTATAGGGAAAAATTCTGTGCATGCTTCAAGCCATTTTTGAAATGAGCTCTATTACGTTACTCATCATTTTAATACGCAGCCCAGCTCTTTCTGTTCTCCCTACATAGTAAAGGCTTCACTTATTCCTGAGAATTCCTACCGTCCTTCAACACATTGTTTCCAACTTTCCCTGTGCACTTTCAAAGCATTCCTCCTCCTAGCAGAATATCAGAGCGCAAGGGATAAGAAAACAATCATTCCGAGCTGGATTAATAAGGAATAAGAGGCTGTTGCTTCTGTGCAAGCAATGGACAGTACAAATCAACACTGAAGAGCGTAGAAACTTCTGGTTCACTACAATCTCTTTACAGCAGTACGTCTAACTAGGTTAAATTTTAAGAGCTAATCCAATGATGGGAAATAAAGCAAATACCTTTCTGAAGCTGCCTGTAAAAGGCTTCCAAGAGAGTCAAATTCACACGTCTTCTCCCCATGCACAGCAAAAAACAGGGTACAGCCCTTTGGTGGAGGTTCATCTGCTGCTATCTGTATTCAGATATTTATAAGAAGGTAGGTTGAATGTTTGCCCTCAGAACAAGTGAAAATGATAACAGCGCAGCTCCGTAGCAATTGGTCTTCTTCCATTTCTCAAATTCTAAACTAGTAATTCTCCCCTGTTTATTACGTAATTTAAATGCACAGTAAAAACTGCAAAATGGAGACTTAAGTCTTAACTTACTATTAATATTTTTCCAGTCTGTTACTATTAATTGTAATACTAGCTCCAGGTACAGAAAGCGAGACTTGCAATTGTAGGGTTTATGGTTGAGGGGTTTTTTGCATTACACGTCAGAAACCTCTGTATTTGGTAAACATCAAATGACAAAATGATTCCAGATGAAAAAAGATGTCTTCCAGTATTACTTAAATCACATTATAACGCAAGACAATTTGCCATGAGCTCTATGACACCCCAAGTTTGAAAAAGAACAGAGTACGACAAACTTGCATTTATGGGTTCTAATCATTAGAGCTATATATTTGTGGATTACTGTCTTCAAGTAAGTACAACTGAATAATGGGAACCGCAGCAGCATCACAAGTATCAACAGAGCCATAGGGTTTTTCCTAAAAATCTTCACACATTTATTAGTGCAGTGGGCATCAAAGATACGCAGCCACGTTGAAGTCCCAATTTTTTAGTGTACTGTAGACAGATGGACACACTGAAATTAGGATATACGTATGCTCTTCAGCTCAGGTGTGTGCAGCACTTAACCCCTTCAGCCTTTTTTTATAGTCTCAAACATCTCCTTACACAGCTCGCTCCTTCCTGGGCCTTAGGTAATGCTCTTCAAATCATTTGAGGATTTCCTCTACTAACCTGTTGGAAAGCTTGGACTGTTGCAGAATAAGAGCGTAAAGACAAGGAAAATTTCAGCAGATTCTGCTGCAAAGGTGACAGACTCTGGCAGGCTACTTTCAGCATTTCATGGTAATAATCGCTACCTGCAAAGTCAAGTACATACAAGCAGTTATCTTTCTATACCACGTTCTCATTGAAGAAGAGCCTTTCAGCTTAATTGTGATTTATACTAACAGAAGCCCGTGACATTAATTGCACGTATGCAGGTGACCCTTCCTCCTCAATTTTCATTACAGCCGGTTCTGCTGATAGACGACAGTGAACTTCAATAGAGATCCACAAGAGGAGGGAAACAGTCCAAAGCTCCCATTTAATTTCAGGTGAGAAACAGAAACAGAAAAAGCATTTATAATATTTTATACTTCATGTTGAAACAGGAACTGGCAAATAAGTCACGTTTCAGACTTGTCCACTACAGCTTTTGTGAAATGGATATCCAAAAGCTCTGAGCGCTTTGCAGTAAAAACATGCCTGAAATCAGTCCTCGTTTGGCTTGTACAATACTAATACAACAGAAAGGAGAACATTGTAGTTGATTTTTCAAACATGCCAACTTTCCGTCATCATCAAGAAAAAGATTATGAAAACTTACCATCATGTTCAGATGTCTTAATATTTTGACTGGCTTCAACAAAATTCCAGAATTTTTCTTGACCCTCTTCTGATAAAAATTCACTGAGTAAGAAGAGAGGAGTTAGCTACGTCGATGAATTTTCTCTCGTAACAATTCTAATACTTCGGTAGGAGCTAACTTTCTGTAAAGCTTTACGTATGTTTCCCTACCTCAGAAAACCATATGTTACAAGAACAAGCAAACCAAGACAGCTACCAGCCAACCAAACCCAAACAACTAAGAGTTGCAGGCCTGGACAAACACATAGTACATGAAAGCAGCTTGTAAAGCACCTATTAATCTCTCTGAGACCACTGAGAGACAGCAGGGTACGTGCTGGCAGCTCTCCTCCCTCACGCATTTCTTTGCTAGCTATCTTTTATGAGAAACAGACATTTTTGTTTACTTTGCCATAACAACCTGTCCTTCGGTGGAACTACTAGCTTTGGTGGGGAGTTTTGTTTGTTTGGTTTTAAATGAGCAAAAGGAGAATTAGCAGCTTCAAATCATGATGATGTAATTCACCATATAGTAAGGATATGATTAGGTAGGTATACCATGTTAGACAGTAAAATAATTCTCTAACCATTGCTAAATGCTTCGTCATGTCTAAACTTGTAACATGCTTCACACGCTGAAGGATGCTGCAACACAAGATTTGGAGCCCTCCAGCTGCCACGATAGCTTGTGCGTTCATTTCAACCAGTTCTGACCTAAGGTGGTAATAAGTACTTCCTGAACAATTGGTAATGAATTGCAGTGCTGGGCTCAGTAAATGGAACAGCAGGAATGACTTTACACCGCAGCGCTGTATCATTCTGCACTTCACCCCAGATGAGCAATCCTACTTACTCCAAGTCTTTGAATAGGATGGTTAGGTTATACATGAAGCCTTTGGCACATTATTTTG
This sequence comes from Chionis minor, assembly GCA_013398295.1. Classification (NCBI taxonomy): domain Eukaryota; kingdom Metazoa; phylum Chordata; class Aves; order Charadriiformes; family Chionidae; genus Chionis; species Chionis minor. The sequence goes on from VZSF01004963.1 coordinate 1,127,152, forward strand.
ATTATTTGCTTACTATTTCACAGTCTTTCAGGGTGAGCTTTCCCCCAGCAAATGTCTCCTGTTGTCAGGATATTTAAATCCTGGCATTAACAGCTAAGCTTTGCATTTTACTGCTTAAGAATTTTTCAGTCTTCAAACTCCAGCTTCTCTAGAGAAGGTAACGGGAAAGTACTTTCACCTAGGAGGCAGCTGGCCTGTCCCCCAAAGCCATTCCCACTGGAGTGAAACCCACCAATGCTTAACTATTTTCACGTGAACCAGTCTGCAATAACACAGGCAGAATTCTATATGTGGCAACACCCTTAAGTGATACAAACTTATTAAACACACACACATATACAAAAATCTGAGAGTCCTATTTTGCATAGGCATCTCCAAATTAGAATACCACAAAATGAAATGATGGGCATTTCTAAAGTGCTAAGTAGACTGGCAGTGCAAAGACAACATTTTACTTTCTTTTTAGATAGTATCTTTAAAAAAAAAAAAAAACCAACAATGTATTTAGTACCAGAGAAGAGCTCTCCTGGGCTGACTTACAGAACACTTAACAAACCCACTGATTTTAGATAATCAATGCACAACTCAGAAGAACAAAGTTAAACTCGAGCTTAACTGAGCTACACATACGCAAGCACCAGGAATGTATCAAAACCTACAGTCATCATTGAAGTAAAAAATCATTTAATGTGGAATCTTCCAAGACCATGCTACGTCTGTCTCTCTAGTGCTTTGAGTAAAACTTCACAAGGCAAAAAATCCTTACTATGGAATTACTCATTGTTACTAATCTTTGTTCTAATGCACAATGAAAGAATTTACTGTGCAAGAAACTACTACTATTGCCTTTAAAATATTGATAAAACGATAATAAAAACAATCATGTTCCAACTGTTATTACTGCCAATGAATAAGTAACGACCGGAATCCAAAGCACCACAAAACAAATGAAAAAGAGGACACATTACTTTATCCTCTAAGCATATTCTGATTTGCCAATGAAAAATCACAATGACTTACCTTGTTTCAAGTAATAAAGGAGTTGAAGACCACTTTGTAGTTAGAGATGTTGTCACAGCCTTAGAATCTCCTTTTACAAGTGAAGAGCTGAACCAAATTCCAAGAACTGCAATAAGGATTCCCATTTTATAGAAGCAGCCTAAAAAAGACAAAGAAAACAAGGTTTGTTTTGCATCGACTCTCTTTATAAATACAGAATCTCATATATTCAAGTTTATTAAGGCATATTTTAAGATTCAGTGGCGCATTTAATGCAATACATCAGTAAGATAATCATAGTCTCACCTGGGCTGACAAAATCAGAAATACTGTGGAAACATGAGAAGAGACAAGGATTTTAAGATCTGACTCCTGAGCTGCGATTAAACCTAAATCAATCCCAGTTTCCCCTATGTTTATGCTTTCAACTAAACTTGCTTCTGTTCTGGGACACCCACATTATATACTACTTGCTTTAAGAAATAGTATTACAAACAAAGCATATTTCAAATTGGGTGGAAAACCTCCCCGCTGTTTGTTTTATGGGAAGCGAAGTCAGGTTTTGTCTTTGCACAGACACAGCAGCCGGTGCACTAACCAGCGTCGGAAGAGCCAGCCAAGGTTCAGGTTCCCGAGTCAGCCCTTTAGGTTCTGCTGGGTACGGCGGACTTCTTCTCTGGGGAATGAAGAAAGAAGCATTTCCTGGATGCACTAAGTACCACCAACTTTAGAAGCTGAAAAATTAATGAAATAATGAAGACAGACTCAAACGATGCAACTTCCTGCAAGAAATGAACTGGGGGGGGGGGGGGGGAGGAACCAACAATTTCTTCATTGTCCTTCATGTGTACTTTCATCCTATATACTCTCTGACCTCTGTAACACAGTTGAGTGGAATTTCCTTGTCCACAACTCTTAAGCTCATGGAGGACTTGAGTTCTCCTGTTAGCTTTCCATTGCAAACTTCCATTACAAATTTCCATTCCAAAATTTCAAGCTTCCCCCTGCCCTGATGTTCACCTACTGCTCTTTCTGTATCTCAACGTCCTTTCTCTCAGAATAAAACCAGAAATGCCCTGCTATAATATACGAAGAGCAACTAGCTCAGCTGCACTCGCCATTTGTTCTACGCTGCACCTGGGAAGCGAACAGATGGCATCACACGACGCAGGATGGTCACAGCTACCCCTCGCTGTGAGCAGAGGAGGAAGCTCGGTCAATATTTGTGGAGCGAAAACTTGGCTTCCACCAAGTGCAACAAAAAACTCGAGGTTTGCAGTTCCTCATAGAATCAGGCCCTTCTTATTCACTGCCAGTTCTACACAGTAGTTTGGAACGTGTAAATGGACATACTGTACTGCATTCTTGTGGTTAAAACTGCCATGCTGCGCTCTCACGCCTGTTTTCCCATTCTGTGAACAACTGTAAAAAAAGCCTTTTTTTATATGAAATGGGGCGGGGGGGACACAACGACACACGTGTGTCACCCAACACCAGTTCAGCCAACTGGAAACCTGCAGATCAGAAATATCTACACTCCCTGAATCACAACAGCTATAAACCAAAGGAAAGACGGGCATCTCAGAGAAAAACGAAAATCCACCATGGAGAACCGAAGAGGCAGGGCAGTGAGCATAAATGACATGGGGAGATCCAAGTGTGCTGCGCGCGAGGTAACACAGCGAAAGCCAATCTGAACTGCGACCTTGCAAAGCGGATTTTCCAACCCTCACTTATTTTGTAAATATTTTTCCTCTTTCATTTTTCCTCAAGTTGCTCAGGTGAGAGTACAGTTGACTTGTGGAAACTCGCACGTCCTGCCTTAGAGAAAGGAACAAATCGTCCCGCGAACGCTGACCTCCGCCTGGCAGCCGGCGGGTGACACGCTCCACTTTGGGAAGCGCGAAAGCGGAGTGGCCTCCCGCTCGGACGGGGCTGCGGCTCCCGAGCAAGGTGTCCGTCTGAACAGGTGTTGTAAAGGTCACGGTGACGCCTTTCAGAGCGCGGCCATCACGTTGCCGTGCTGCAGATGCCGAAGCCCACCCAAGGGTTCCGCCGAGGCACCCCGCGTCGCATGCCACAGCGGTTTTGAGTGGAAACGATTCGTTCTGGCCACCGGTCCCCACCCAACGCGCTTCCGCAGGAGCCTCACGGGCCGCACGACGCTCCCTCCCGCCGGCTGAAGGGCGGGAAGGCGGGCAGCGCCGGTGGCTCGAAGAACATTGGGAAAATGGGGGTGACCGTTCGGTAACGGCGAAGGGCGTTCCACCACCCCTGGGCCTGGCCGCTGACTGACCGCCGCCAGCGGGGCGCGGAGCCCGCCCGCCTCCCGGGGCCGCTCCGCTCCTCAGGCCTGA
>VZSF01004964.1:0-13172 GCA_013398295.1 Chionis minor
TCGGCAGAGCCAATGGGAACGAGAGTCGTGACGGAAGAGGTGGGGCGCGCTGCCGCCGCGGGGGCTTATGGGCGCCGTAGTCCCTCGGTGGGAGCGAGGCGGCCGCGGACTCGCTGTCCCATGATGCCGAGCGAGCGCGTTGCCATGGCGACGGGGGGGGGGGCCCGCCCCGGGGGGCTGAGGGGGCCCAGGCCCATCCGCCGCCGCGGCCAGCCGTGGGCCCTGATGCGGCCGGGGCCTGGCCGGGCTCCCCCGAGCCCTTCGGCAGGGGTCGGGCGGTCGGGGCCCGTCGGGCTCCGGGGAGGAGGGGTTTGGCCGGGACAGAGACACTGAAAGCGGCCCCGGGCGCCGCCCGGCCCGGCGGTGGCGCAGGCGGCCGAGGCCTCGCTCGGGGGGCACCGCGGCAAGATGGAGCCTAGCCCAAGGGGTGACCCCAGCCCCGAAGCGGGTTGCCCGGCCCGAAGGTGCCTGGCTTAGGGTGGGGGCCCGGCTGTAGGCCCAGCCTTCTGCTTCAGCCGGCCGGCGCTTAACCCTTTAGCGCCCCTCTCCTCCTGCAGAGCTCTTCCTGCATGGCCGGCGGCAGACATGGCTCCCCATGGGGAGCCGGCGTGGTGAGAGCTGAGCATATGCGCAAGGTGGCAGTTCTTGCCCCGAATCGCCTCTGCCCCGTTCCAGCTCTGCCTCCTCCTCCCCTCCCCAGGAGAGCCTGGGCTTCATCTTGGATCTCAAGGAGAGGAGCCACCCAAAGGGCAAAGTCGATGAGGAGCTTTTTTCAAGCTCCGATTTTCCCCAAAGCCTCCCTCCTTGCTTCTGGCACTGGGGATGCTCCTCGAAGGCGGCGGCCTCCCTGGCTGAGCCGTAGGTGTTTTCATTCTGACAAGTGTGTAAGGGAATAATGTGTATTTTTGGGGGTCAGGACACATAAAAGGCAAAAATAAGCAATAAATTCTGCATAAAGGCAAAAAAACCAGGTTCTCCATGTGAAGGCAGATGTCTTGGACTTCCTTGGAGGGAAGCGTGGGACAGGCTGGGCACAAGTTGTGCACTTGTGTGATTTTTTTGGGAAGAACGATGCAGGGAATCAGCCTGCGCAGCTGCTTGAAGCTTTTTCAAGTTCTGCTGTTAAAAAACAGACAAAGAATTAGGTTTTTTCTGGGCTGGTAAACCCCAAAATCACACACACGCACGCATACATGATGTTGATGGGTTTAGTGAGAGAGGGTTAATTGTGCTGAACGTTTTCTGGCTGGAGGGTTGGTGTCGGAAATGGCCTGGCTGCTCCTGAACCCAAAAGGGGACAGGGAGGTGTAAAACGGGCCAAATTTTGGCATTTGGGCAGGGAGGAGGGAGGCAGATCCCCCTCTGCCTGTCCCAGTAGGACCCTGCTGTAGATTCGGGGGACAGTGGGGGACAGAGCCACCCATTGCTGAGACCCCAGGGGGCTGTGAAGGAGGCTCCTGCCGTTGGTGCCCCATCCTGGGGACGGAGCTCCCCGGTGTGGGCCTGGCTGCCCCCAGCCCCTCCGGGACTCTCCCTGTCCCTGACGGGCTCCCTGCCGGGAGGTGCAGGCAGGGCTAGTAGCCAGCAGCAGGCCCGGGCTTGCCCAGCTCCACCACAGCGGTGATGGCAATGGCTGACGTGGTGCCATGGAGCACGGGAGGTGCCCTGTGCAGCTCCTGGCCTTCTCTGGAGGTTTTTTTCCCTGTCCCCTCCCTGTCTGGGGAGATGTTGGGATCTTCCCAGGGGCAGGAGGCAAGGAGGCAGACCCACGCTCCCCGGGATGCTCCGTGGACGCGGTTGTTGCTCCTTGCACTGCCTTGGCACACCCTAAGCTCCCGGTGAGCGGTTGGGTGTGCTCCTGGTGCCGTCCTACCCTGGACGACCCGCATTTTTTTGGGCCATTTTCTGTGTTGGGAGTGAGTTTTTGGTCGCTGTGCCATTGGCAACTCAAGGACACGACGGTCCTCAACTAGTGCAGATGGGGTTTGAGTCCCTGCCTGTCCCGTTTCCTGGGGTTTTGTGCCTTCAGAGGGTCAGAGCCCAACGACAGCCGCTCCATTGTGGGTGTCCGTGTCGTGGTCCTTCCCCACCGCCTGCTCTGGCCCTTTCCTTGCCCGCTGTTGCCCGAAGCGGAGCTGGAGGCAGGGACATGGAAGGGTTTGCAGGAGCAGGGGAACAGCCTGGCGTGCTGATAACCCACACCTCCCACTGCACTGGACTTATCTTTCAGCCCGTCCCAGCACAGCTCACACACACACACACACACACGCGCGCGTGTGCTGATTCAGCTGGTGCTCCGGCCCCTTGGTCACTTCATACACCACACGTTTCCCAGCAGGAATGATGGGGAGGTGGCCACGCCTGGTTTTTTTTTGGCCCTGGTAGCCCACGAGGTTGCTGTTAAGGATCCAGAGGCCACCCTGCTGCTCCGTTCGCTGTGGCACTTCCAGCCCCAAGCTGCTTCGCTTCCCCCCGGGGCTGGAGGAACAGGCTCAAGGTCCCTGCAGTGCTGGGGGCTCAAGGCTGCACGGAGGAGCTGGAGGATTTGGCAGCCGACTCCACACAGGGACAGGCTGAGCCCTGAGCTTCTGACACCAGAGGGTTTTATGTTTTATAGCCCCGGATTGATATTTTTTTCCCCGCCGTGGAAAACATTTGGGTGTTTTCCAGCCATGTTTTAGCCTCCTCCACACCCCAGGGTGTCCAGGTTTGGGCGCAGCCATCACCCCACCTGCCACCCATGGGTCCTCCCACCCTCGGTGGCACTCAACAGCCTGAGTGCTGGGACCGTTTCTGCACCTCTCGGGAATATTTTGGGGACGTCGGATGTTTGTACAACCCTCATCTTGCAGAATTGGCCTCCTGTGGGTTGGTAGACCCAGCTGGATTTGTGTGTGTGTGTGTGTGTCCCCCGCCTCTAGGCAGGCTTTGCAGTGGGGAGAAGCGCCTCAGGCTGGATTTAAACCAGGGATGTGGNGCCCCAAGCCCAGCCCCAGCTCCCAGATCTGCCTCTCCCGGACAACGGGAGCCATGGCCGGGACACACAGCCCTGCACGCTGCTGTCGGGTGCCCTCGGGAGCCCTCAGGTGCCCTCGTGTCCCCCTGGTGCTGTCCCCAGGGCACCCCAGAGCCCAGCCTGTAACCCCCTGGCCATGCTCTGCTCTATTGCTCTCTTCAGCCCAGTATCCGTCCCACAGCACCCATCTCCCCAGTACACATCTCCCAGGTATCTGTCTCCCCATTATCCATCTCCCCAGTATCCATTGCCCAGGACCCATCTACCATTATCTATCTTCCCAGTATCAATCTCTCAGCACCCATGTCCCCAGGATCCATGTACCAGCACCCATCTCCCCAGTATCCATCTCCCAGTACGCATCTCCCTAGTACCCATCTGCCAGTACCTGTCTCTGCAGTATCCGTATCCCCTGTAACCATATGCCCAGTACCCATCTCCCAGCACCAATCTTCCAGAACACGTCTCCCCAGTATCTGTCTCCCCAGTATCNTAGGCAGGCTTTGCAGTGGGGAGAAGCGCCTCAGGCTGGATTTAAACCAGGGATGTGGTGGGGGTGTCTCCTCCCAAGCAGTTTTAGGGCTGGATTTGCAGTCGGACGGGGGGTTTAGCACGCTGTAGCCCCGGGATAGCGCTGCTCCGGATGAAGCAGGGCGGCTGCTGGGCTGGATTGGGCAGGGAGCTGCCTGTTGGGACCAGCCTGAGCTTGAGCAAAGCCTTTGNCCAGCACCAATCTTCCAGAACACGTCTCCCCAGTATCTGTCTCCCCAGTATCTATATCCCCAGTATCCGTATGCCCAGTACCCGTTTCTCAGCACCCATTTCCCCAGTACCTATCTTTCCAGTATCCATCTCCCAGCACCCATCTCCCCAGTACTCCCCAGTCTCCCTAATATCCATCTACTATCCATCTCCCAGTACCCATCTCTCCACTATACATCTCCTGAGTATCCGTCTCCCCAGTGCCCATCTCCAGGGTATCTGTATCCCCAGAATCCATCTGTCCGTACCTGTCTTCCCAGTATCTGTATCCTCAGTACTTGTCTCCCAGCACCGATCTTCCAGCGCCCGTATCCCCAGTACCCATCTTTCCAGTACCAGTATCCCAGTATCTGTCTCCCCAGGATCTGTCTCCACAGTATCCATCTCCTCAGTATCCGTCTCCCCAGTACCCATCTCTCCTGTATCCATCTCCCAGTACCCACCTCCCCCGCATCGATCTCCCAGTACCTGTCTCCCCACTATCTGTATCCCCATTACCCATCTCCCAGCACGCATTTCCCAGCACCAATCTCCCAGCACCCATCTCTCCAGTACCCATGTCCGCAGTAACCATATGTCCAGTACCCGCCTCCCAGCACCAATCTCCCACCACACGTCTCCCCAGTATCCATCTACACGGTATTTGTCTCTCCAGTATTCATCTCCGAGAACTCATCTCCCCAGTATCTGTATCCCCAGTACCAGTTTCCCAGCACCCATCTCCCCAGTACCCACCTCCCAGTATCCATCTCCCTAGTATCCATCTCCCAGTATCCATCTCCCAGTACCCATCTTCCAGTACCCATCTCCCTAGTATCCATCTCCCAGTATCCATTTCTGTAGTATCCATCTCCCAGTACCAATCTCCCCAGTATCCATCTCCCGGCACCCATCTCCCAGCACACATCTCCCTAGTATCCATCTCCCAGTACCCATCTCCCAGCACCCGTCTCCCAGCACCCATCTCCCAGCACCCGTCTCCCAGCACCCGTCTCCCAGTACCCATCTCCCTAGTATCCATCTCGCAGTACTCATTTCCCAGTACCCATCTACCAGTATCCATCTCCCAGTACCCATCTCCCAGTACCCATCTCCCAGTACTCATTTCCCAGTACCCATCTCCCAGTATCCCTCTCCCAGTACCCATCTCCCTAGTATCCATCTCCCTAGTATCCATCACCCAGTACTCATCTCCCCAGTATCCATTTCTCAGTACCCATCTCCCCCGTGCCCATCTCCCAGCACCCATCTCCCTAGAATCCATCTCCCAGTAAATGTCTCCCAGTACCCATCTCCCCAGTATCCCTCTGCCAGTTCCTGTCTCCCTGGTGTCTGTATCCCTAGTATTCATCTCCCAGCACCCATGTCCCAGTACCCCTGTCCCAGTACCCATCTCCCCAGTATCCATCTCCCCAATATCCGTCTCCCAGTACTCATCTCCCCAGTATCTGTGTCCCCGGTATCCATCTCCCAGTATCTGTCTCCCCAGTATCCGTCTCCCAGTACCCATCTCCCCAGTACTGGTCCCCCAGTCCTGTCTCCCAGTATCTGTCTCCCGAGTACCTGTCTCCCCAATACCCATCTCCTCAATATCCATCTCCCAGAACCCGTCTCCCCAGTACCTTTTCCCCCATATCCATCTCCCAGTATTCATCTCCCCAATATCTGTCTCCCCAGTACCCATCTCCCCAGTATCCCTCTGCCAGTTCCTGGCTTCCTGGTGTCCGTATCCCCAGTATTCATCTCCCAGCACCCACCTCCCAGCACCCATCTCCCCAGTATCCGTCTCCCCAGTACCCATCTCCCAGTATCCATCTCCTAGCGTCTGTCTCCCCGTGTCCGTCTGCCCAGTACTGGTCTCCCAGTACCCATCTCCCAGTATCTGTCTCCCCAGTACCCATCTCCTCAATATCCATCTCCCCAGTATCCATCTTCCAGTTCCTGTCATCCCAGTGTCTGTATCCGCAGTATTGATCTCCCAGTACCTATCTCCCAGTATCCATCTGCCCGTACCTGTCTCCCCAGTATCCATATCCCCAGTACCCGCCTCCCATCTCCCAGTGCTCCCAGTACAAAGCTTCTCCCACCCTCCCCGAGCGCATCGGGGCGCCAGAGCCGCCCACGTGAGCCACCGCCTGGCCCCGCCCACCCCCGGGCATGGCCCCGCCCACCACTACCCGCACGGCTCTGGCCCCGCCCACCGCACCACGCAACTCATTGGCTCCGCCCCCCGTTGCCCCGCCCCTTCTGGCCCGGCCCCAGCGCATGCGCAGACGGTTCCGCCCCTGAGCAGCGGGTGGGGGGGGTGCGGTCGCGGCCCCTGGGGGCACCAGTGTCCCATGTCTCCCCTGTCCCCCGGGGCCACCGTGTCCTCCAAATCCCCACGTGTCCCCATGTCCCCTCCCTGTGTCCTCGTGTCCCCTGGGTGTCCCCACGTGTCCCTGGGGTCCCACCAGGTCTCCCGCATCCACCCCATGTCCCCTGAAGCCCTCCACATCACCTGTGTCCCCCCACGTGTCCCCATGTCCCCTGGGTGTCCCCCCGTGTCCCCATGCCCACTTGTGTGTCCCCAGGTCCCCTGAATGCTCCCCACATCCGCTGCGTCCCCCATGTGTCCCCCGGTCCCCTGTGTGCCCCCCCACCATGTCCCTCTGTGTGCTCCTGTGTCCCTCAGGTGTCCCAAAGGTGTCCCCAGACACTCCCAGGCCCCATGTGGCTTCGTGTGCCCCNGGCTTCGTGTGCCCCCAACCCTGGCATCCCCATGTCCCCTGTGTCCCCCGTCTTCCACATGCCCCCGACCTGCCCCCCACGACCTCCATGTGTCCTTGTGGCTCCCATGTCCCTCCCATCCCCAGTGTCCCCTACCTCCCCTGTACCCCCCCATCCCCTGATTACCCACCTCTGTCCCCGTGTCCGTGGTGTCCTCCCATGTCCCCATGTCCTCCACGTGTCTCCAGGTCCCCTTGTGTCTCCCAGGTCCCCTGTGTCCTCCATGTCCCCGTGTCCTCCATGCACCCGCGTCCTCTGTATTGCCACGTCATCTGTGTCCCCACACACCTGGCCCTGGTGCCCACACTGAGTGCTGTGTCCCCAGCCCATGGGGAGCGGGGACCGTGTCCCCCCCCTCCTTGGTGTCATCAAGCCCGTCCCTCAGGCACGATGGCATCATGGGCAGATGGACACCCAGGTCCAGGGCCCAGCGAGGTGACCCTGTCACCCCCCCCAAGCCACGCTGTCACCCAGCGCCAAGGTCCACTGGCTGAACCCTGCGGAGGTGTCACCTGGAAGCCCCATCCCGGCTTTGCCGGGGGCTCCTCCGGCAGGATGGGGACAACTTGATCACCCCGGGGGGAGCCCACGGGTGCTTGGGCGTGAGCGCTCAGGATTACTTAATTAATTTTGTTAATTAACTGTATTAATTTAATAATGCATGAGAAGAGGTTGCCCATGGGTGATGCACCGCCGGATGTTTCGGATGGGCCACCTTCCCAAAACCCGAAAGCGAAAGTGAGAGAAAGGGCCAGGGGTTGGTGGCCATTAAACGAGGCGCTGCCGGTAACGAGGTTCGGTTTGAAGGCTGGAAAACACCGAAGGCCGGATGGATCTGCTTGTCCGGATGGATCTGCCTGTCCATCCCCGGACCGGCTCGTTTGCCCTCGCTCCTTAAAAACCTTCCAGCTTTTCCCACTGTCGGTCTTAAACCCCCGGGGATGCTCCCGTAGATGAGATCGAGGGGAAATTTCATTTAGAGCTTGAAAATTAAACGCTGGCCTCACCCGGGCTCGGGGGAGGCAGAGCCAGGGGCTGCTCCTGTGGGATTTAAATGCTGGGAGCGGGATAACGAGCGGCGCTGCGGGATGGAGGGCTGGGGCTGGCCGTGTTGTCCCAGGCCTGTGCTTGGCCTTGAGCCCTTCGTTATCCTCATTGGATGCCACAAAAAAATACATCCACGACCATTGGAAGAAGAAGCTGAGTCCAGACGGTGCCCTATGGCGGTGGCTTGTCACTATGCAGGGTGACCTGGGTGCCCTGTGGATCCCCAGGGACTCCCGCGTGGTGTCACGGGGTCATCCCATGGATGCCACTCTCCATCCAGATGGGTGGGGTGGGAAGCGGCTTCCCAAGGGATTCACCCTCCAGCCAGGTGCTGGATCCCGGCACGTCCTCGCAGGGACGGTGGGTGCTGCCACCCTCCGCAGGTCCCCCAGACCCCAAATCTTTTTCCCCCCCCCCGCTCCTGGCTGTTTTTCTGCTCGTTTTTCCTGCCTGTCACCGGCACCGGCATCAGGCCAACACTGACATCAAGTGGCTACTGGGATCCCTCGCACTCCTGGGCCGTATCCTGCCTCTCCCTGTGCTGGGAGCAGCCCAGCACCACCCGCACGGCTTCATCCTGCCCCGGCGAAGGGCCTGGAGCCAAGCGGGGTCGGGAGCCGTGAGCGGTGGGTGCTGGACACCATCCCGGCTGGGTCTCCATGTCCCGGCAGGCAGGATGCGGCCAGCCGTACGCCATCACCACCCCGCTGCCTGCCCCCGGCCAGGCCACCGCCGTGTCCTACTCCTGTCCCCAGTGTGCCCGGCCGCGGCAGTCGATATCCCAGCGGGGTCGAGCCGAGCGCGCTGACGGCATCGCTGGGCCGGGAGCGTCCGCCACATCCCTCGCCCACGGGGTGCTGGTGGGGACCCTCCTGCCCCGCCGGCGGCAAGGTCACGGTGACGGGGGAAGCAGCGAGGCCGTGGTGCCCCCGCCACTGCCCTGGCGACGCTTGTCCCCAACGCTCCGCCGGCAGCCGCGGACTTTGTGCCGGGCGCGGGAGCGGTGGCAGTGACGCGCCTGCCAGCGCTGGCAGAGCCCCAAATCGCCCGCGAGACCTGGCTTCGGACAGCAGGTAACACCGGGGTGACGTCCCCTCCGCTCGCGGGGGGGGATGCTGTGACACAGGACTCCCCGGGGGAGGACGGGTCCCCCTGCGGTGCTGGCTGCCCAATTGGCGGGTCTGGAGTCAGCTCCATGAGGAAATCACCATGTTATTCCCATTTTAAACAGGGGAAACTGAGGCACGGCAGCGCGCTGGGTGCCAGAGCGGCTGCGCAGTCTGGCTTTTGGGGAATAAATGCTGGGAAACCCCATTTTCCCTCCAACCCACCGGGCTCGGAGGCCCAGCGGAGCTTTGCAACACCCCATTCCCCTTCATCCTGGCTTCCCTGAACCCAGAGCTGAGCTCACCCGGGGAGACCCGAAGTCTGGGATGGGTTTTGGGGAGAGCGGCGGCTCCGGTGGGATATCAGCTGCAGGTGGAGCTGGGAATAGGGAAGCAGCTGTGGGTGCTCAGCCCCTCTGCCAGAATCCACCCATGGGTGGGGAAGGAGGCGGAGTTGTGCTGGGGCTGGGGGATTTAGCTCTGGAGAGGCTCCAAGGCCTGGATACGTGCTAGGAAGGCTGAATTCTCTGATGTATAACAAGGTGCGTCAGGTCTCTGCAGATTCCCTTTGGGATTTCTGCGGCAGAGACCCCCAGGGTGCAGACTCCGTCACCCTGTGTGGTGCTAAATGGGATGTTGGGGAGGGGTTTGGGACCCTGGTGCTGGACACGGTTTGGGGAGGGCTCAGCTGCGATCCTGGTGGTTGTTTATCCCCCAAGTCCGGAAACTCTCTGCTGGGAAGGAAAGGGAGGGGAGAGCTGGGGCTATTCCCAGCAGCGGAGCAGGAGGGATGCTCCCGGCTGTGCCCAGAGGCAGCCCCATCCGTGTGGTCCCAGCATCACTGCTTCCTCGCCTTTCCAGCCCCTGCTGTCTCCGCAGTGACTGGGAAGGATCGGGGACCTGCTGGTGGCCTGGGACAGGACAGGACCTGACGGTGACAGGTCAGTGCTGTGGCTTTTGGCTTGGAGTTTGGGTGCTGCTGCCCCGCACCTCTGGGTGTCATCACCCTCTTCTCCCAGCCTTCACGTGGTCGGAGCAGGGAGGGGACACGCATAAGGAAACAAGTCCTCTGCCCTAGAAATGTGACTTTTCCTGGGGATTTCCTGGCTGATGCAAGACGGGGCATGGGATAAACATCAGCCTTGAGCCTAAGGTGCTGCTGGGAAGAGGTGTTCCCACCTGGGAAGGGTCTTTGCTTTAAAACCGGGTCTGGCCCCTGGCTGGGTCTCTTTGGGTCTGTCGGGATGTCAGCCCTCGGGTGGGATGGGAGCGCAGGTGGAGGTGAGCGATGCCAGTGGTCTCGCGTGGCAGGGAGAAGGTGCGGAGCTCCGGGCAGCAGCCAGAACGGACACACGGGCATCGCCTGACTCGGCACCGCTGTCCCAGCGCGGGGCTGCCGGGAGCCTCGGGGCCGCATCCAGCACCCAGGGAGGCGCTGGTGGCACCACCATGTCCCAGGCAGAAGGTATGTCTCAGCCCTCCACCTGTCCTGTTTAATGGCCTCGTTTTTCTTGGATTTTTTGATCCTAAAAGCACCGTTCACCCCAAATCCTGATTTGCAAGGTGCTGGGCTGCTCCAGGAGCTGCTGTGGTGGCAGCTCCTGTCCCCATGTCCCACCCAGGTCCCATTCACACTGCAGGAAGGAGGGGGGACGCAGTCAGACCTGGAGGGGGGGGGACACAAATAAACACTGGAGGGGAAGCACAGGCAGCTGGTCCCCAAAGCATGAGGCATCCATGCATGGACCACCCCACTTCATCGCTCTCAGGAGCCGAGGAGACCTTTGAATACTGCGATGTGGTGGTCAACAGCCAGGAGAAGGTTTCAGATGTGTACACGCGGCTGGAGAAGCTGGGAGAGTAAGTGGGGGTCCCACGTCCCTGCGCCCTGGGGATGGTCTGCGGCTGTCCATGCGCCGCGGTGGGTGGGATGCAAGGGGGTGGTGATGGCTCTTCTATCCCTCACCCTTGCTCTGTCCCAGGGGAAAATTCGGGACGGTGTACCGGCTGCAGGAAAAAGCCACTGGCAAAATCCGGGCTGGGAAATATTTCCGGACGCGGACAGCTAAAGAGAAGCAGGCGGCTCGGGCTGAGGTGGATCTCATGAACCTGCTGCATCACCCACGCCTTGTGCAGTGCCTCGCCGCCTTCCAGGGCCCTGCCGAGCTGGTGATGGTGATGGAGTAGTGAGTAGGGAGGCAGAGTTGAGTTTGGGGGTGGTGGGCACAGTGCTGGGCTCCGCCATGGGGAGCACTGAAGGGGAGGAGGGGTCCCTGTGCTGTGGGGTGCTGGCACGGGGCGTAGAATGGATGGAGAACCTGAAGACCCTGGAGGTATGGGAGGTGGGGTGCTCCCAGAGCCCTGAGTCTGGCTTCCCTGGTGGGGCTTCTCCTCCTTGGGGCTGGTAGCCATCAACAGGGTCCCCAGCACCTTGTCCTCCCCCAGCGTGGCAGGTGGGGAGGGGTCACTGCACTGTGGGGTACTGGCATGGGGCGTAGGATGGATTGAGAACCTGAAGACCCTGGAGATACATGTGGTGAGATCCCCCCAGAGCGCTGAGTCTGGGTTCCCTGGTGGAGCTTCTCCTCAGGGCTGGTAGACCCCCGCAGGGTCCCCAGCACCTTGTCCTCCCCCAGCGTGGCAGGTGGGGAGCTCTTTGAGCGCATCGTGGATGACGACTTTGAGCACACAGAGCCCAGCAGCGCCCAGTACGTGCAGCAGATCCTGGAGGGGCTGCAGTTCATGCATGGCCAGGCTGTCGTCCACCTTGACCTCAAACCTGAGAACATCGTCTGTGTCAGCCCCAGCAGCCACTGGCTCAAGATTGTTGACTTTGGCTTGGCACAGAAGCTGGGTGAGCGAGGAGCGGGGTCCTGAGGCACCAGGGCAGGGACACAATCCAGCTGAGCGCACCAGCAAGGAGGCTTGGCATTCTCCTGCCCATGCCTTTGGGGTGGGCAGCCCTGTGGCACCAGATCAGAGCCCTCCCTGGTGACTGTAAGACGCTCTGAGGAAACGTGCACGTCCCCATCCCTGCCTCTGAGGTGGGGACCCGTGAGGCCCCCGCCCCTGTGGGTGCCCGGCACCCAGAGATGCTCTAGGAGATCACCAAGACCTGTGTTGGGTCCTGGAGGGGGGCAGCTCCATCTGGACACAGGGGTTCATCCCCCTGGCATGCATTGGGGTGCAGCTGGGCTGCCCCAGGGAGATCCCAGTTGGACACCTGCCCCATGGTCTCCATCTTCTCTGCAGCTCCAGACACCCCTGTGAAGGTGTTGCACGGCACCCCTGAGTTCATGGCTCCAGAAGTGGTCGCCTTTGAGCCTGTGGGCTTCTCCACGGACATGTGGAGCGTTGGTGTCATCTGCTACATCCTGTGAGTGGCCTCCTGGGGGCAGCAGCCTGGGCTGGAGGGGGCCGAGCTGTCACTCACGTCTTTGCATCACCTGCGTAGGCTGAGCGGGGAGTCACCCTTCCAAGGGGACAATGACATGGAGACACTGAGCAACATCACAGCTGCCCGGTGGGACTTTGAGGAGGAGACCTTCTCAGAGATCTCCCAGCAAGCCAAGGACTTCATCAGCCACCTGCTGCAGAAGGACCCCCGGTAGGACCTGGGAGTGGCTGGGGGGTGCTGAGCTGGGATAAGTTTTGGGGTGCCGAGGAGATGAGCTGGGGAAAGCACTGAATGGGGTCGGCAGAGGGGATGCTCCGTGGGGCTGTGCCAGCAGCTGGGGCTCTGATGGTGAAGCAGCCCCCCCATGACCACCCCATCTGCCCCAGCCACCGGCTCTCCAGCGCGGGGGCTCTGCTGCACCCCTGGCTGCAGCAGCCCCAGCCCAGCAGCACCAAGACACTATCGAAGGAGAGGATCAAGCAGTTCCTGACTCGTAGGAAGTGGCAGGTACGTGGCGGGGATGATGAGGACGTGGGGATGGGGATGGCTCTGCTGGGACTCAGCACTCCTCCTCTTCTCTCCAGAAAACAGGCAAAGCTCTGCTGGCCCTCAACAGGTTGACCCTGCTGTCCCAGGGCCCGGAGAGGAAGGCATCAGAGGCTCAGGATGATGAAGGTGATGGGCCCCCGAAGTGTCACCCCCAACACACCAAATCAACCCATTTTCTCTGCTTTGCCATCTCCGACTCGTGCTTCTGGGCAGCTTCCCACACACTCTGCTCCAACCTGCCCTGGTGCCACTAAACACCCAGACATGTCCCCAGTGTGGCATTGCTGCTCCAGCTTCAGTGCCCCAAGGTCCTCTCCATCCTCATCCCCAATGGGGCAAGCTCTGCTGCAGCTTTGAAACAGGCACATCCTGTTCTCTGGGGCTGGGATTTGTGCGTGACCCAGGTCTCTGGGATCCAGAGCTGATCCCTACAGGACCTGGCCCATGGGTGCCACACACGTTCCTCCAGCAGAGGGAGGCTGAACTCAGCGAGCTCCTCACCCTTAGAATCAGAGAATCACTTGGG